>ML777071.1:1163471-1209246 GCA_009831015.1 Picea engelmannii | reverse complement strand
GAATGAGACAGGAAAAAGTTTGAAGTGTCTCAGATCAGATAATGGAGGTGAATACTACAACAAGGAGTTTGATGATTACTGTTCATACCATGGGATTCGTAGAGAGAAGACAGTTCCATGAACACCACAAGAAAATGGTGTGTTAGAAAGGATGAATAGGACAATCATGGAGCGTGCAAGGAGTATGAGATTCCACACTGGTTTTCCCTTACAGTTTTGGGTAGATGTTGTAGATGTTGTTGTTTACTTAATAAATAGAGGACCTTCAAGCTCTTTGGATGGTATAATTCTAGAGGAGGAATGGATAGGAAAAAAGGTAGACTATTCTTTTTTGAAAACTTTCGGTTGTGAAGCATTTGTCCATATTGATAAAGAAAATAGAACAAAGCTTGAGGCAAAATCCAAGAATTTTACCTTTATTGGATATGGTGTTAATGATTTTGGTTATCTCTTATGGGATTATGAAAATAAAAAAATCATTAGGAGTAGATATGTCATATTCAATGAAAAGGTCATGTACAAAGATCAGTTGTAGGGAAAGAAATAGGAAACAGGAAAACAAGAATACACAGTGCTTGATGAGATCACTAAAAAAGAAATTCCAAAGGAACCTGAAAATCAAAATGTATAACAGCAGGAGCAGAAGGTACCTCAAACACCTGCAAGTGTTGTTAGAATATCTACCAGGTTAAGTATACCCCCTGAATGATACTCTCCTTCATTATATTATTTATTGTTGATTGATTCTGGTGAAACATAATGTTATGAAGAGGCAATGTAGGTAGACACCAAAAAGAAGTGGGAGCAAGGCATGAAAGAGGAAATGGATTCCTTGGAAAATAACTAGACTTGGGACTTGGTTCAGTTGCCTATAGGAAAAGAGCATTGCAAAATAAATGGGTTTACAAGTTGAAGGAAGAAGATGGAGGAGAAAAGCGATACAAGGATAGACTTGTTGTAAAGGGGTTTGCACAAAAGAAAGGTATAGATTTTGATGAAATATTTTCTCCTGTTGTTAAATTGACTTCAATTAGGACTATTTTAAGTCTTGTGGCAGTAGAAGATTTTCATCTTGAATAGTTATATGTAAGAACAACTTTTCTCCATGGGGATTTGGAGAAAGAGATTTATATGCAGCAGCCACAGGGGTATGAGGTCAAAGGGAAGGAGAATTTGGTATGCAGTTTGAAGAAGAGCTTATATGGCCTAAAGAAAGCTCCAAGGCAGTGGTATCTAAATTTTGACAGGTTTATGACAGAACAAGGTTATAATAGATGTCATTCTGATCACTATGTTTATTTTAAAAGGCTAGAAAATGGAAGCTATATTATCTTGCTATTGTATGTAGATGACATGCTTGTTGCAGGGTCTAATATGCAGGATATAAATGTGCTCAAGAAGAAATTAGCCAATTCATTTGCGATGAAGGATTTGGGCACTGCAAATAAAATCCTTGGTATGCGAATAACAAGAGACAAGAAAAATCACAAACTGACATTGTCTCAGGGTGAGTACATAGAGAAGGTGTTGGAGAGGTTTAGAATGCAGAATGCAAAACTAGTTAGTACACCTTTGGCCAGCCATTTCAAATTAACTAAGGAAATGTGTCCCAAGACATAGGAGGAGATAGAATACATGTCCAGGGTCCCATATTCATCAACAGTTGGCAGCTTGATGTATACAATGGTTTGCACAAGACCAGATATTGCACATGTAGTGGGAGTTGTGAGCAGGTATATGAACAATCTAGGTAAAGAACATTGGGAGGAAGTAAAGTGGATTCTTAGGTATTTGAGAGGCACTACTACACATGCATTATGTTTTAGAGGTTCAGACACTTTTCTACAGGGATATGTTGATTCATATATGGCAGGTGATAACGACAGCAGGAGGAGCACCACAGGGTATGTTTTTACTATAGGTGGAACAACAGTGAGTTGGATTTCGAAACTGCAAAAGGTTGTTGCACTTTCAACAACAAAGGCATAGTATGTTGCTACTACAGAGGCTAGTAAATAGATGATTTGGTTACAAAGGTTTATGGAGGAATTGGGAAAGAAGTAGGAGAACATCAGGTTGTACTGTGACAGTCAGAGTGCCATTCACCATGCAAAGAACTCAGCCTTCTATTCAAAGACTAAGCATATACAGTTGAGGTACCACTTCATACGATCCACCTTGGAAGATGGACAATTGAAGCTGGAAAAGATACACACTAGCGAGAATCCTGCAGACATGTTAACAAAAGGAGTAACCAAGGAGAAACTGAGTTCCTGCTCAGTTTCAGTTGGTCTTCAAGAATGAAGATGAAGATGAGAAATTTTCCAGGTCCAAGAAGGTTCAGAGTCCAGCATATATAGCTGCGGTGGAGTTGTTGAGATCAGTTTCCAAGTGGGAGATTGTTGGTTGTGGAGCCTAATTATCTTTCTGATTTAGAGGTCTTTTACTTTCATCCATGTTTATACCCCATGAAGTATTTACACCCTAGAAGTATGTACACTCTTGCCAGTGGGGGTTCGGGGGAGAAGCCCCCGAAGCAAAAATTGCCTTGTAAAAGTACATTGTAATTTCATTGTAAATCTGGACCGTTCATTATAAGGTCACAGATCTAACGATAGAGATTATGTTAGGGTGTTTTTCCCTAGAAGGAAACCCTCTTTTATGAGGGAAATGTATTGCAGCTATGTAGGTTGGTGAGTATTGTATTCTGAGAGAGGAGACTGTGAGAGAAAGAAGAGGAAGTTACAGTGAGTTTTGCTGTAGGTTGTATCCCTTCATTTTGCTGGATAATAATAAACAAAGGACCTGGCAATTTCTCTGGTGGATGTAGCCCACACTAGGTGAACCATGTAAATATGTGTCTCTCTTGTATTGTGTATCTTCTGTGTTTTGTTTCCACATTTGTTTTATTTTATTGCTCCGTGGTCCTATTTTTCTAACAGTTGATCCTACGACATGGATGCCTTTCCCTTGAGTTGATAGATAGAAATTCTACCTTTTGTATGAGAAGAATAATTATGCAATTGAAAATAATTTTTCATGCACAACAACCATGTTTTTTCATATTCATCCTTCTTGTGCTCACCATCAAATGTAGGAGGTTTTATTTTGTTATTTATCCTCATAGCTCATCCACCCCAGACCTCTTATTCTTTTTGACAGGGGATGGACTTGAGATGCTATATTATCTCTTATTGGAATGCCTCGGTGAGTGGTGGTGATGTCTACTAACACTTCTTTCTTTTCTTTTCTCACCAAAAGGTCTGTGACTTCTTGATTTGCTTGAGCCACTCTCCTTATCCAATTTATTTTCTATTTTGTTCAAGCTCTCCAATAACTTCATGTTGAAGTCATCCTGTTGATCCTTGGATTTCATAAGCCTTTCATTATCATATTTATGGCTTTGGACATCCTTCTGCAAATTTTTAATGGTCTCTGGCATATTCATGTTTTCATCTCTTCCTTCTCCATGTCCATTGGAGTTTGTTCCTTCAATGCCCAAATGGACATCCATCCCTCTATTCTCATCCTCATGCCTATAAGTCCCTTGTGCCTCTTCCATTACTATGGACTCTTTGTTGATCCTAATCTGATCTAGTTGTTGTTAAATCTGCAAAATGTGCAGCCAACAAAACTTTGTCAGGCTAACTATTTCAACAATCTCATGAAAAATATGAACCATTATGGTTCAATAATATATTAGAATTATTTCTTCTGATTTCCTAAAACATTGAATGCCCAGATCAATTTTCTGGGTGGATAATTATATTCTACTTTCCAACACATTTCCAACGCCTTTCAAGTCTTGAGAAGAAAGTGATGGTTATTAGAAATTTTCCCATTAATTTTTTCGTTAGCACTTCAACTAGGTGCAATTTTGCGTTGTAATTATGAATTTTTTCACCTACTCCATTGGATTTTTCATAGGAACTCAATTGGGTTTCCTCATATACATATTATGGACATTATTTCCAAGTTTCACCTCATTCTGGGCTCTGGGATGCTAGTTACAGCCTGCTGAAATTCTAGGCCAATTTGTGTTTTTGGTCTGGAATGCTACATGTACCTTCTTTTCCATATTAAACATATTTATCATGCCCATAAATTTAATTTAGCTTTGGGATTTCCTCTATGGTTCAATATATTTCCATTGACTGCTCCAGTTCCCCAATCTGATTCCGAAGCAGAAAGTTATGGCTCTTTGAAGTTAGTTGGGTCTTAAAACTTACCCTTCACTGTTTAAGCTGTAACTTTCTCATAAAAGCTCTGTTTGATGAACAATTTACACCATTAGAAATATATATTTGAGCTCTTTAATTTGAGCTGTAGAGACAAAGTGTACCTTTGGTACACCTTTATCTCATGGTTTTTGAGTTGCTAAAACGCTCTTAAGGGCCTCAAAAATGCGTTGCAAAAAGATGACATTCAAATGATATAAAATCTCGTAGAAAATCACTGCTTTTCTATTGTTGTTCACCCTTCAAACAACTTCTGCATGAAAAAATTTCAACATGTAAACCCATATTTATCATGTGCAACAAGAACACAAGGTATATCGCGCTTTGCGCACTTTAAAACCACTGTGTATCACTTCTTTTTCGTGCTAATATCTTGCGCGCACTACTTTTGTGTCGTGCGCCAATATCTACTGTGCACAGTTTTTTCATCGCACGCTGTTATTTCGCACACATTTTACTCTACGTGCTTCACCATGCCAAAGTTTAGTAAGTCCCACCACGCTCCTATACTCTGCGTGCACCATTAACTAAATTGTTGTGCGACAACATATACCCAAATTGTACGCACACCAACAAAACTCCTCTGCGCTCTGCCAACATTGTGCACACCACGCGTGTCATTATTATGAGTGTGAACACTGAACAATGCTAAATTTATCGCATGGTCCTATACACCAACATTTTTTCACGCGGCGCTGTAAATTATTGTGCACACCCACAGACTAACATTTTTCCGCGCGACACCAAAACTTAGCGTGCACACCTGCACACTAACATTTTTCCGCGCGGCACAAAAATTTAGCGCGCACACCAGCACGCCAATATCTTGTCGTATAGTGATAAATTTTACCTATCACAATATTTTCACTATGCATCATGCATTTTTAGTGCACCGACCTATGTACATTCATTTTTATGCGCATCCATTCCTCGTGAATTCTGTTGCAGAAATTGGGGATTTTGGCTTAACTTTTTCCCCAATTTACCATTGACATTCTGCAGCCATGAAATTTGTTCAACTTCACCTTGATAACACGATTTCAACCTATGAAACAACAAATCATTGTAAGTTGACATTTCTAGAACGAATTTATCCAAAATCAATTCATGAATTGAGAATTTCAACCACTAAACTCGCTCCATCTGTCATGGCTTCACTGTAACTTCAAATTCAACCCATTCTAGATCCGAATTTGCTAGAACATATATCAAATCAGGAATATATCATCACTTGGCCCAATTTCTCCATTTTCTCATGAATTTAATAACAGAAATTGGGGCTTTTCCCCAATTCCTCCCAGTTGTTGTTACTTTTTACCATGGACGCTCTACAAACTGAAATTTGGCCACTTTGAAATAAATCCCCCATGACATTTTGATTCAACTCAACTTTCTCAGCCCATCGAGGCTCACTGTTGAAAAATGAAGCTATGATACCAATTTGCAATGTCCCCGACCATCCATGCCGGGCAACGCTACGCCAAAGAACTCTTACTGTTCTCTCTGCGGAACATACTGTAACATACCCAACATCCAACTGAGCTATGCCACATAAATTTTTTGAACTACATGCAGTTAAAATATATACACACAGAACTCTTGCGGAAGCATTATATATAAAATTAAACATACAAATACATCTGTAAATACATATATTCACATTGAAATAACAGTAAACAAATACATGCATCATACACATGCAATACCCATAAAAATAAACATAGTTATAACCACACATATGATAACCCATAAAATAAGCACATAAATAACAATGCAACATGTAAATTTATCACACAATTGACACTTATCTTGGTAATAATGTCAACAACTATGTGTAGACCTTCCACAAACCTCCCAGCCTTAGACCACACCGTTCATCACTCTCAACAGTGAGCCACCCCAAAGTTGGGACTAAAATCTACCTGGGTAAAGGGATTCCTAACCAGGCTAAAGGCTCATACACAACAGGAAAGACTCTGTCTCAAGTGCCAACTCAAACTAACAACCTATTGTCCCTTATTCCCCACATGTCTTTCCCACCGAAGAAGTGTACCCCTTATCTGCTCAATAGTCCTTCGGTTGCCCAACTTCCTTTCCGGGCTTCAGCAATAGGCTGAACAGGAAGTCTCAGAGCATTGTAGTTGTAGTTCACCACCTTCAATAAATCAATCCCTAGAAATTCTCTTACCCAAATAATTTCTCACGGGCCTGACAACCTACCTCTTCAATATCCCACAGGCCTAACAACCAGCTTCTTTAGTCCATCTCCCAGGATACCCAGATACACCGACACAAAAATGTCTATGGATACAGGTTCATGTACTGTCATGAAGATATGAAATATAGATCAATGGGTGTGTGCATGCTCAAAGATGATTGACTGGATGACTGAATGATGGAAGGAATGATGGGGAGAATGATGTAAAAGATGATAGGAAATGAACTGAGTCCCAACAATATGTATGCATGTCCCCAACTTGACACTTGTCATGTTGGGAGCTACTTTGGCCCACTTGTCCCCAACTTTAGAACTTAGGATAAAATAATTATCCATACTTTATAATTTAAGGAATATTAATATAATATTACTTTTTTGTCTTAAGCTCCCTAGATTAGCCCCTTTCCTTAACTTAACCTCTCCCTTTCCCTAACTAGTGGATTTTAGTCCCCCATCTCTTTTATCGTGGTCAGTCTGCGCACAAAGATGTATTTTATATTAATTATGAGACATGTGCAAAAACATGTGCACTGGCCTCTAACATCTAGGCTCTCCAACCTAGTCAAAACATAAGCATCCTAGCTTATGAAAACTGGCTAACCAGCCTATAAAACATATCATATACACAAAGGATTGTTGGGCCTACAATTGCACACACTTAAGATGCTTCATCCGGTATCCTGGAATGTGAACACTTCATCATTTTATTGTGCAGTACAAGTGTGCACTATGCCATGAAATATGCATACAAAATGATATCGAACAACTCACCAGATTAAGTACATTTTCATTTACATTACAATTAGGTTCGACCTAAGGGATATTACACATGGATAGTAGCCAACCCTGGTGATTTTCTTCATTACGGTGACAAGATTCCTTTAAGTGTGGTTGAGTTTGCTTACCAAGCTATTCAATGGACAACCCCCTCTCCTCCTTCTCTCTATGATTCATCTCTTGATCCATTTCACATGATCTTTCCTACTGATGAGATGATCATGTCAATCATGAATATGGAAGATACCTTGTGGGATGATGGGCATCGTTGTTCTATAATCTTACTAGAGAAAGATACCATAGAGAGTTACCAACAGATTTCGACTCTGTCAATCGCTGTTGTTGTTTCTTTTGTTCCTGAGTCAACACACAATGGTTTGTACAAAGGGAACTTGAGTAACATTTCACCTACTGTCCCTCTCGACATATCAATTAAACCTAGAGTCATGGAGAATGTTCATATCAAGGCCTCATGTTCTACTGATGAGGTCCACACTTATAAAACCCCTTTCCAATAATTTCATGAAGTTTTCACCCAGAGTTACGAAGAAATGCCAGTTATTGATCCTAATATCGTTGTGTATGAGATTAATACATACCTAGATGCTAAACCTATTCGACAGAGACTTCTCCTAGTACTTCCACTCAAAGCTGCTAATATCAAGATTGAAGTTGAAAAACTTCTTAAGGTTGGCTTTGTCTATGGCTTTGAATGATTGAGTTTCCAATCTAGTTTCGGTGAATAGAAAACAAGGTGCCATCTGCGTTTGTGTAGATTATAGGGACATAAATAAGGATTGTCCTAAGGACAATTACCGAACACCTTTCATTGACCAAATCATTGATGATTGTGTCAGTCATGAAATATTCTCTCTCATGGATGGTTTCTCCGACTATAATCAAATTAATATTTTACTCATGGACCAACACAAGACTGGTTTTATTTTCCCTTTGGGAACCTTTTCCTATCGGAAATTACCCTTTGGTCTCAAGAATGTTGGAGCGACTTTTCAATTCTCTATGTCTTATTCTTTTCATGATATTAAGCATATTTTACAACCCTATCTAGATGATCTACCAACACATTCTATGCATCGTCAAGATCACCTGACACATTTAAGGGCCATTTTTGTATGTTGTCGTTATTATTGCATATGTTTGAACCCACAAAAATATGTTTTTTGTGTCGAGTCTGACCGACTTCTTGGTTTTATCATGTCGATACATGGAATTTGAGGAGACCCTTTGAAGGTTGAGGCTATTCTTAATCTACCTCCTCCTTCCACAATACACCAACTCCAAAGTTTGCAAGGGAAGGAAAATGTTTTGCGTCGATTCATCCCCAAATACGTTGAACTGACGAAAGGATTCACCTGGATACTCAATAAAGGTTACAATTTTGTATGGGATGATACAAAAACTAAATATTTTGAGGCTTTGAAACTTGCCTTAACCTGTACACCATTACTATTTCCCCCTGACTAGAACCGTGATTTTTCCTCTACTTAGCTACTTAGGACTCTACCATTTCCATGGTTTTATTCCAATAGGATGACTCACATGACGAGTATGTGATATATTATTTGATTCAAAGTCTCACAACTATTGAAACCAAATACCTACATGTGGAGAAACTGGCCTTGGTAGCTGTTCAAGATGTACAACATTTTCGTCACTACATCTTATTATGCAGGACCACAATTATTTTTTATTGCAACCCCATGTAACATATCCTCAATCGACAATTGATTGGGGGAAAGTACTCCAAATTGATAGTGATTCTCCAGGAGTTTGATTTGGAATTCAAACGTGCCAAGTCAAAGAAATCGTTGGTTTTTGCTGAATTGATATGGGACCTTCCCTCCATTGAGACAAAAAATGTGGCAGAGGATTCCTTTCCTGAAGAATCCATTTTTATGATCAATTTTGATAACCTATGGTATGCAGATATCATTATATATTTCCAGACTCAAACTTTCCAGCCCGATCTCTCTAGTATCGATCATCATCGCATATGGTATCGAGCATGTCAATACATCATCCTTGGTGACACCCTTTACCATCGTGGTATTGATTCTATTTTTCGACGATGTCTCACCTACAATGAAGCTGAGAAATATTTGAATGACTATCAGTCTTGACCATGTGGCGGTCATATGTCTGGGTATTCCACTACCCAAAATATCTTACATGCGGTTTATTTATGGCCTTCTTTGTTTAAGGACTGCATTACTGTTGTCCATAAATGTCATGCTTGCCAAAATTATAATAACAATATAAGATCTCATCCTGCTCCTCTTCACCGTGTCGTTTTCATTGATCCATTCGCCAAATGGGGTATTGACTTCATGACTTGTAACCCTCACTCGGTCGAGGGGCATGGATAGATTATCATAGCTATGGATTATTTCACTAAATGGGTTGAGGCGATGACTACATTTGATAACACCAGGAAAAATACAACATTATTCATATCCAATCATATCATTACTTGGTTTGGTATCCCTCAAGCTATCGTTACTGATCACAGTAGCCATTTTCAAAATTTTATGATGTTTGAGCTTACTGAAAAGTTGGGTCTTCGCCATGAAAAGTCAACCCCCTATTACCCACAGGCCAATGGCTAGGTTGAATCAATAAACAAAGTTATCATTACTATGCTTAAACGAATGATAGGAATTCACAAGATAAATTGGCACATGATGTTGTTCCCATCATTATGGGCCTATTGAACATCCGTCAAGTCTGCCACGAGATTCACACCTTTACAGTTAGTCTATGGTATCAAAGCTATTTTGTCGATTGAATTTGAAATACCATATTTGAAACTGGCCATTGAACTTCTCCCCAATGCCTTTGTCGAAGAGGAGTGTCGTTTGTATTTGATGCAATTAGATGAAACCCATTGTGACGCTACCTTAGTCATTGAAACTCAGAAGAAACGTGTTAAATCCCAATATGAAAAACATGTCAAGCCACATGTTTTTTATGAAGGTGATCTAGCTCTTCTTTATAAACAAGATAGGGATTTGCTGGGGGGTGGTAAATTCGAGGCCATGTAGCGAGGTCCTTACATTTTCAAACATGTGCTGGAGAAGGGAGCTTATGAGTTGGTCGATTATGATGGAATCCATTTGAGTGAACTCGGAAATGGGCTTTACTTAAATAATTACTATGCTTAATCATTTTTTCATGAGTGCTTGTCTACCCTACATTTGCTTCACTAATGGTGCTAGTCATAGAACTCATAACTTGGCATCTACTGCTTGGGAAATCTGTGCACCTACATATAAATTGATTAGTCTTCACAATGTTTGCCTTGGTCGTGAAACTAACAATATCGCAGAATACAATGTTTTCATTGAATTATTGACTGACATTGTTTCACTTGGAATCTATCACCTTATTGTACGACTCTATTCATAGTTAGTAGTCCTACAGTTGAGTAATGTCTACTCCATTCGAAGTCCTACATTGTTAAGGGTATATTTATGAATTCTCCTCTTGAAACGTCATTTTGATTACATTGAATATCAACACATTCCTAGATGTCTAAATACATTAACAGATGTTGTGGACAATTATGCGTTAGGTAGACATTTGAGAAATTTATAAAATCCAATCACACTTTGCATATAAAACAAGTAAGCTGTTAGAAGCCTCATATATATAACGATAAAAAGTGTTACAAAAATTTT
Source organism: Picea engelmannii (assembly GCA_009831015.1). NCBI lineage: Eukaryota > Viridiplantae > Streptophyta > Pinopsida > Pinales > Pinaceae > Picea > Picea engelmannii. The sequence continues at coordinate 1,198,315 of ML777071.1, read as the reverse complement.
TATTTTCCAAAGACCAAAATATCAAAAAAATTGAAGCACATGGCTTCATATACAAATAGAGCATCAAGGATGTTTCTCGCTATAACATGTGACTGCCCGTGCTACTCTACGAAGCAATCGACCGATGGAAGCAGATACGCCTACTGTGTGGTGTTGATAATGCCTCAGGATATTTTCAATAGAGGAATCTGGGATGATCATTATAAGCCCCTCCAAGTTTTGTTCTATAGTCTCGTAGTCGACAACATCTACTCCTACTACGTCAACTCTCTCCCCTCACCTCTGGATGGGGGATTAACTTGGAGTTTGGTAAGGTCCCACATCTACATCATCAAAGAGAATTTGATTAGTCATTGGATAAAAAACATAAAAAACATTTCATATTTAAAAATCACAAAACATTATAAAACCAAAATGTCATTCTTACCTATGTCCCCCCATTAGTGTTGGAGAAATTTCTATTTTTGACACACTAGTTCAGTGGAAGTAACACTATTTCATTGGGAGTTAACTGGCAATTTCTATTTGAGACTTTATAATCTTAGACCATCACTATTATTCATGAATTCCTAATTATAGAATGTCATTGCCTATGTGAGTGAAGATCACTCACTCATTGATAAGATAATAATATGCATTGATTATCATTCTTCATTGTGTATCTCTCTTCCTTTTCTTGATAATATTTGTTTGTGCATGCTTTAGATAGATATCCTTTACAGGTTTCATGAAACACTGACATGGTATCAGAGCTATGCTTCTTGGAGAAAGCCAGACAAGACAAAGAATAAGGAAAATCATAGTTTTGGCAAGCTAAATACGTGGTCGTACCTTCCAATAGTTATTCCTCCCAAAATATTACATTTTTTAGGAAACAACCCAGATGGAAAGTAAATAGGCCCATTGTGGAAGTGGGTTTTCAACCATTGAGCGAGCTTCTTCACCGTTTTCTCAGAATGTAAGAAACAAGATAGCCTCCTGAAACCGATACGAATCCATGGCCGTACCTTCCAGTAGTGATTGCTCCCAAAAATATTATTTTTTTGAGGAAACGACTCGCATGAGAAGTAAATCAACCGATTTTGCAAGTGGGTTTCAACTGTTTGGCGAGATTCCTCACAGTTTGATCATAATATAAGTCACAATATCATCTCCTAAATATGATACAAATTTTCACTTAAAGTTCCCTTTCTACCGTGATTTCTTAGTTTTTCACTTACAGATTGAGAGTAAATTTTTAGGGGTTCTTATAAATAGTGGAAGAGATGGAAAGGAAAACTATTATACAACCAAACTTGTTGGTAATCCTCACACCATACAATTATTTTGATTGGAATCCCAAGGCAAAATTCCAACTCAGAAGGAAAGGACTGTATAATTTAATGATAGCGATAGAAACAGAACCTACATCAGTGATTGAGAGGATGAGATGGATGAATGTTGGCAGCAGACCTAAGTGGGAAAGAAAGTGTGCACAAAGAAAAATGATAGTTGGAAGAGAAATCGTGCGAAAGAAAGCCTGCAAGAGGAAAGCGACAATTGGTAATAAAAACAACACGCACACATGCAAGAAGGAGGCGACAGTTGGAAGGAAGAAAAGTACACATGCAAAGAAGTAAGACCTAACGACAACAGGGTTAGGGTTTTTGTAAGGTTTTGTGTAAATGGATGAAGATCCCGATATATATATATATATATATATATATATATATATATATATATATATATATAGATACGAAGGTATCATAGGAAGGTTCGGTTCGCTACTTCTGTAGAGGTTGATATGGTATGTAATGTTTTTGATTAGATGAACTACTTTTGTAAAGCAATTGAACTAGAGCGGTAGAGAGAAGGTAGATATTGAGGATTAGATCGTAGGCCGAGGAGCCTAGTGCAATCTAGTTTGCCTCATATAGATCTTACCCATCGGAGGAGAGTTGTAAGTGTGTGGCGCGAGAATTGTAGAACTACCATAATAAGAGAGCCAAGAGACAAATCTTTGTGGACATAGCCCAGGAGGGGGTGAACCCAGTAATACTTGTGTAATGTGATGAATGCATGCATATATTTATCATACCTTTAGTAGTTAAACGTTGTGTGTAATGAATGAATGAGTTATTATATTTCTTGGTTAATTTCTGCTGGGATATCAAGAAAAGATGCCATAGAGGTTAAAATATTAAAGAGAATAACAATAGTTTGTAACACAAGTTATAATAAATGGTTCAGAATATAGATTCCATATCTCTCGCTCAATCCTAGGCTATAAACACCTGAGTCTTACAACCACCCATTTACAACTATCTCGAGTGAGAATGCGCAGTGCATTCTGTGTATTATGTTTCCTTCTGGTTTACCAGAAGGGCTGATAGTTTTAGGATTTGTTGGTACCCTGAAAGATATGAACCCTGGGTCAACAACACAGGTAGTAGGGAAGAGCCATTCATTAAACCAACAAATGGTTTCATTGTCGTGTTAAGAGGAACAAGAGAGGACTGAGTAGATGAGATAGAATCCATGAGAAAAGAATGAGTGAAGCCAGAAGACTGTTGATTCATTACAAGGGAATGTTGAGACCGTGGAACCCACGAAAGAAGAAATCAAAGGTTGGTTGAGAACTAAAGAGCTAGATTTTTCCTAGAAAGACAATAGAAAACCTAGCATCATACCCCTCAAATATCTAGATAAATACGTGTTTACAGATTTACACGAAGTCGTTTTCTGTGATTTTCTCCACCTACTACAAGAGTGGATACTAAGGTTGAAAGATAACCAAATGATGAACATGATCCGACAGTTAGATTGGACCCCATTACAGGTTGAGAAGTTACAGCAGGTGAACCACAAATTCACCTGTGCAGTCGACATTTGGCTTGACCGTATTGTGGAAGGCTTCATCACAGAGTTTACAGTCGACATAGCGAAGTCATATAGTGCAGCAGAGAAGGAATTTATATGCAGATCCCGCAGAAGGTACATTCGATCATTGTATACTTATTTTAAAATAATGTTATATAAAAAAGGGGTATTGACCATGGAATCAGACAACTAGAATTCCTTGCGTGCATGGGGCAAGGGGGGAAGCACTGACAGAGAGAGAAGAAATGGAAGAAGGTGAGGATAAAGGCAAGAAGGAGGAGGAACTCTTGGACCCAATATTGATGGATGGTGACAAACTTAAGTGGATCTTGGCATCATCAGGAACAACACATAGCATAGTACCCTACCAATATAAGGTGAATACCAATAAGATAGTCGTAGCCGCGAGAGAGAGTTTGGAAAGTGATGAGGAAGAGGTAGAGGACCTCTGGGATGTGGAGAAGATTGAGGAAATCCAGTGTGCAACCTATGAACAGAAAATAGGAGGCCCAAGAATGGGAGGAGAAGGAAACCATCCTTTCCATATTAATTTCAGTGTGGAACCCATAAACCCATGTGCGACCAATACACCAAAGAGAACACTATCGTTTAGACAACCGAAGTTCGGAGGAATTCTGACAGTAAGAAGTACATCTACCGTAGGAGCAACAACTAGAGGATCCAGTTCAGGCAGTACTAGTCAAGTATCTACACCGCGCGACGGAGGTAGCAGTTCAGTATTTAGAATGGTAGGACATGATCCCACTATCAAATTACCAAAATTTAGAGGAGAAGCAACAGAAGACCCTGAGAAGCATTTGTTCATTTGTGTAAAGATCTGGGAGGAAAAATAGGTCACGGATGAAGATACCAAAATCGTGCAGCGAGAAATCATGCTAAGAGACCATGCACTAGACTGGTACATGAGTCTAGACATGAACAGTGCCCCTGGGATGACGAGCACAGTGGCAGACATTAAGAAGATACTGACTAATGAGTTCTAGAAGCCGAGCTCAAAGGATCAGTACATGAATGAGATGATCGAGATAAGAAAGAAACCAAGAGAGTCTGTATGGGAGATTGACCAGAGATTCAAGCGACTGAAGGGGAAGTTAAAATACCTTATGATTGAGATGCATAACCGACACCTATTTGTCAAATCACTACTCCCACACCTAAAATATCCCTTAGGACAACAGAAGTTTCAAGTGCAGGATGAGGCTCTATAGGAAACCTTGCAGCTGGAATAGAACCAGTACTAGAAGACAAACCCATCTATTGAAGAATTGAAGGAGGATTTGAAGAACATAACATTTTAGTTGAACCAAAATAAGAACAATAACAAACGGGAAGTCATTTGGTGTACCACATGTAGGATGGAAGGACACCACAAGAATGAATGTCCAACATTCACACAGTATGTGGAAACATGCATGCCAAACCCGCTACCATGGGGAGGATTATGGTGCGAAATATGTAAGAAACTGGGTCACGACCCTTATCACTGCACAATTGTGAAGAAGTACCAAACAGTTCCAAAGAATTCTTATTACACCTTTTTTAAGTCAGTGGGCCATGATGACAAAGATTACAGAAATATGGAGCTAATGTGGGAAAGAACATCAAATGCATACATGGTACAGGTCAAAATGATGACTAGGAAAGCAGCTCCATAGTTCAATCAAGCCCCATCTCCATACAAAACTATGCACCAGTAGTACAAGACTGCAAAAAAACCATACAATAATGCATATCCGCAGTACAACCCAATACAACCCCATTATAATACCGTGTAGTATAATCAAGCACCATAGTACAACACCCTGAGAAGGGACTGAGTAGGCTATCAAGGAGGAGGAGGAGCCAGAGGAGGTTTCGGACATGGTAGAGGACTAGTCACATGTCACAATTGTTAGCAGCCGATACATTATGCACATGAATTCCCATTGTCACAAAGAAATTGTATGTATTGTCGTGCATTGGATCATGAGACAGAGAAATGTTCGACACTATTAGTAAACATCTATGAAAAGAGGAACTAGAACAACTAGAATGCTCAATGGATTTTAGCCGAGGCAAGGGAGGATGTATGAACCATCAATATAGTCACCCATGGAGGAACAAAGACAGGAAATGAGACAGTTCGACAGGAACCCGCACAAAACCAATGGGTAAAGAAGAACACTGAACCAAGAAAGCAGTTGGAAACAATGTTGACTTGCACTTGGCAACCAGTCCGTGAAGCCTCAGAATAAGAAATGCCACCATCATTGGATCATACCAACGGAACACCACCCAAGGGACAAGTAAGTACTATCAAAGAATTTTTTCAATCATGCATAAAAATGTTAAGTGATCCTTCATCTATGAAAATATTGAAAAACATCCTAGAGAAATGTAGCAGCGAGACAGAACAAAAGATAGAACCAAAAACTGTCAATCATCTACACACAAGTAGGGAATTTAGACTAAATGATAACATTAGGGATTTCAATATGGGAGACATCATACTGGACCTAGGATCTGAAGTGAATGTGCGACCCAAGAAAACTTGGAAATGCATGGGAGAGCCAACATTGAGATACTCAAATGTCCAATTAAAACTAGTAAACCAACATAGGGTCCTACCAATAGGGAGACTGAAAGGAGTAACAGTAGATTTTGATGGAGTGCGCACTAAATAAGAATTTGAAGTCATCAAAATAGTAGATGGCACAACACTCTACCAGACACTACTCGATATGGATTGGGAATTTGACAACCAGACCATAATTAACTTCAAGACAAGGAAAATGACATTTGAATCCAGAGATTGCAGGGTCATAGCGCCACTAGATCCATCAGAAGGGGAAATTTTCATAGAACCCACTTGTATAGACTTAGAGGAGATTGGCTAGTTGTACAGAACAATTGTGTGCGATAAGGATTACGTAAACCCAACTATAGATGGGGTACTTAGTTGGCAGAGAATTACTTCATGCACAATAGATTCAGACACAGGGTTATAAAACTGGTAGCAGAGACTACACGAAGTATCCACGAGAAGATGTGCAAGAATATACCACATAGTACGATGGATAGGCATAAAAATCAAAGAACCACCTAGTTTCCACGGACTAAATGAGTTGGAAACATTCTTGACACAATATGAAGATGAAGTATTAGAGAACCAGAGGCTACTAGCCCTAGATTTATCCATCAAGGCCACACCCACAAGATGGTGGGGTGCACACAATGAGACTATCAAAAACTAGTACCTATGTAAGCAGTTACTACGCATAAGGTTTGACGTGGAACAGAAAAACAACAAACAACAAACAACAAAGATATGAAGGACTAGGGACACTAGCAGAACACTTGGAGGAGTGCAAAACACTGTGGAAAATGACACCACCAGAGGAATGGCCTCACCACTTCATTCACACTTTAGAGGGCATACCAACGAACTAGTATATAGATCAAGAATTCCGCAAAGGAACAACAACATGGATGGCATTGCAACATAAATTTATCATCACTTTCTCATTTGAGCATGAGAAACCCAACATAGATGCAACCCTGAAATGGATAAGAGGAATCATATTCATTGAAGAACCATAAATATAACTTATTATCGAAGAGCAACATCGAAATAAGGAGACAATCAAGGAACTACTATCATGTTACCATGTACAAGAGGAAGCACCAGACGAAGATGACCTGCATGACATTCAGATTGAAGAAGTAGAAGGCGAAAGAGATGTGAAGGAACCACCCATAGAATCCAAAGTTATTTCCACGCCAGTCAAGGTAAAGAAATTTAACATCGGAACAACTGAACATTCCAAAATGGCCAGCATCGGAGACTACTGGGATGAGCCAACAATAGAAATCATCACAAAGTTGTTGCGCGAATATAATGACTTGTTTCCTACAACATTTACGGAGATGAAGGGTATAGAAGGAGAACTGGGAGAGATGAATATACCTCTCAGACCTGAAGTGAGACCAATTAGACAATGACCATATATATTGAACCCCAAAAATAAATAGAAATTTAAAGAGGAGATCGACCAGATGCTCGAAACTGGCATAATCGAACCAGTCGAGGAATCATAATGGATAAGCTCGATGGTCGTATAGGAAAAGAAACAAGGAAGAGGGATTAGGATATGCGTTTACTTGAGGAATTTGAATGATTCATTCTACACGACCCATTCCCTACACCATTCACAGATGAAGTGTTATAGAATGTGGGGGGACACGAAGCTTACTCATTCACTGATGGATTCTTAGACTACCATGAGATTAGGATAGCACAGGAGGACACATAAAATACCACGTTCATGATGGAATGGGGATCTTATCAATATACAGTCATACCATTTGGACTGAAGAATGGACCAACAATATTCTCCAAAGTGGTTATCACAACATTTAAATAATTCATCCATCAGTTTCTCGAAGTATACCTGGATGACTGGAAAATCTATAGTCTATTGAAAAACCATGTGGAAGTTTTACGCTTGATGCTAGAACGATGCAACCAATGTCAGATATCACTAAACATAAATAAATGTATATTTGGAACACTGTTTGGGATACTATTAGGCCATATAGTATGCAAACAAGTGCTATTGTTCGATCCGACAAAGATTGCAGTTATCGCCAAATTACCAGCACAAAAAATAGTTCATCAGCTACAAGTGACGTTAGGACACACATGATACTATAGGAAATTCATCAAAGGATATGTGTAGATCACAAAACCAATGGAAAAATTGTTAAGGAAGGATACAAAGTACCAATGGAACAACAAGTGTCAACACGGTTTGGATACTCTGAAGGAAAAAATGTTCACTACACCGATATTAGTATTTTTAGACTAGGGAAAGACATTCCATGTGCATGTATATGCATAAACGATAGCACTTGGAGCTATCTTAGCGTAGCCAAGAGTAGGAGACTTGGATCACCCGATAGTGTTCGCAAGAAAAAAAATATCAGACTCAAAACAAAATTATAACATGACAGAAATAGAAGGCCTAGTTATGGTTTATGCACTACATAAGTTCAGACACTACCTATTGGGAAAAAATTTTAAGATGTTTATAGATCACTCAAACCTAAAATACCTAGTCAAAAATCCAGTGTTGGGGGGGATAATCTATCGATGGTTACTTTTATTTCAATAATTTGACTTCGAAGTAATAGTCAAGCCAAGAAAACCGAATGTAGGACTTGACCACCTATCACGGGTCACAAATGGAGAAGAACCCACGAACTTAGAAGACAACTTTCCATATGCATAGTTATTCTCAATACATATTGTTGATGACTACTTCACAAAAATCATCTAGTACTTGAGCACAGGTACCGTGCCACAAGAATATACCACCGCGCAGAAGAAGAACCTGGTAGTTCACACACTTGACTATCAATAGATCGCATGACATCTATATAAGATGGGTGCAAATAGCATTTTACGAAGATGTGTGTTAGAGCACAAACGACCAAGAATTTTAGAAGAAGCTGATGAGGGATTGGCAAGAGGAAACTATGTAGGAAAAGATACCGTGCAGAAGGTACTCTACACAGGATTATGGTGGCCAATGATTCACAGAGACTCGAAAGAGTACTATCAGGGATGCGATGTCTATCAAAGGGTATGAAAACCCAACAGAAGGGACGAGATGTCATTACAACCACAAGTGACATTAAAGGCATTTGATATATGGGCAATAGAATTTGTGTACCAGTTAACCCACCAGCCAAAAGAACAGGGGAAAGATACATCATTGTCATGATGGAATACCTAACAAGGTGGGCAGAAGCCACACAAGTAAAAGACTGCAGCGTAGAGAGAGTTGCACGCTTCTTATTGGAACAAGTAATTACTTGGTTTGGGTGCCCAAAAGTTTTGATGAGAAACCAAGGCACACATTTCATAAATAGCTTCATCCACGTGATGCTCGAAGAGTTTGAAGTTCACCACCAGAAAAGCACACCGTATCATCCACAGGTGAATGACACAGTAGAAGCCTTCAACAAAATTCTAGAGAACGCACTGACAAAGATATGTAACATCAATAGAGATGATTGGGACCTCAAAGTATGAGCAGTATTATGGGAGTATAGGATGACATGAAAAACGTTGACAGGGCACACACCATTCAAATTAGTCGACAGCCAAGAAGCAGTAGTTCCATTAGAATTTTTAGTACCCAGCTTACGCGTAGCAGCTACCACACAAATGACAGAATGTGATGCAATATAGGAAAGACTAAACCAACTGTTAGCAATGGAGGAAGATCAAATCCTGGAAGGATTACATCAACAAGTGTAAAATTCCAGAGACAAATCATGGCACGATCGACACATTAAGAAGAAGACTTTCAAGGAAGGAGATCTAGTATTGCTCTATGACAACAATTTGTTTCAGCACCCAGGAAAGTTGAAAATGCATTGGTTAGGACCATACGAGGTCAAATCTGTAACAAACAGTGCATTCATACATTTAGTATATTTTAGTAGGCGCAGACCTTAGAGGAATGATCAACGGGAGTCGACTGAAGATATATAAGGACATTTGACCACCCACTATGTAGTAAAAAAAAAACAAAATGAAAAGCGCGAAGCACGCCAGAGATAAAAAAGCCACAGGATGCTCGAAACATGAATTCAGAAAATGCAAGAACAACGGTTACATGCCAAATAAAAACAAGAGGGAAATGAAAATTTGACAAAAGCAAGATGACAGGACAACACTAAGTGGAATTAAGGCATGAAAAGGACTGATGGAACATCACATTAAACATGCCAACTTCAAATGAAAAAAGTAAGCGTAATGGAAAGTATGAAAGTACAAAAGATGCATTAAACCGACAATTATGGTGCATTAATCACACCATGGAGGAAACATCCTCGATAATATTCATGACAAGCCCATACAACACGCAAGCATGGAAGAAACTAGTCTATTCACAAAAGGAGAACAGAGAGAGAGAAACAGTAGCCCGAATGAACAAAGAGAGACCATAGAACTCACCAGAGTCCTTAAAAATCAACAAACATTTGACACTCACCACTATAGCACCACCTAAGTCTGCCAAACTAGGCCATACATCTAGACCGACTAGGGTTCAAACTAGGTCACGAGGACTGCTGGAAGAAAATGAGCAGCAACAGTCTGAGATCGTTGATATCGATGAGATCCCATCCCCAGAGATAACACTGGTGAACTCTACACCGATACTAGAAGAGATTCAACAACCACAAGCAGAGGCCATGAAAGAAGACACGCCAACAATGACACATGAACCTCATAACAAGGAAGCGGAAACCCAATCGGAAGTGCAACCATAAAGCACTAAACCAGTCATGTAAGTTAACAAAACAACATAGAATCAAGGATTAGAAGGGAAAGAAGATGAGTCACAGGTACCCAGCCTAGGTCAACCAACAGAAGAGACCATGGGAACTACCTCAGTTTGACCAGAATGGCTTACAGGGGAGAAACCAAGAGTTGTTGGAACTTCATACCAACCACCACAGCAGGAAGACAGAGTTTTGATACCAAGCTCACCTCACAAGAAACCGACAGCAAGAATTGTGCTACCATGCATACCAGAGGGAGTACAGGTAGATATGCAGCTATTGGGTCACGTCGGGAAGTTCAAGTATTCCTACCATGATGGATCAAATGAAACCAAGTACCTATAACTTGCGTTGAGGGTTTTTATGCAAAACATAGTGGTAAACCAACTTGGAGAAACGATCAGTCAGCCACATCAGTGGGTAGTTGGACTGGACAGAATAGGAATTTTAGGGTTGCTGAAACTTCTACATTTTGGCAGAGGCTAGTACGCAACAACATGCGTTAAGAAACTATTAGCAGTAACACACGAAGGGGATATATGGTTGGACAAACCCATCCCCATAACTATTGATCTTATCATGCAAATAACAGGACTACCCAGCCGGGCTATGGATTCCATGTTGATTTTGGACGATAAATCCAAGGAGAAAGCGTTAGCAGAGGAAATGAAGAAGAAATATGGTACTGCCAGGGGGAAAATAGGCATTATAATCAAACAGATCAACAATGCAGCGACACAATTGGGCGCAAAAATATTAGCCTGTAAAATTTTAATAAAATGCCACAAAAATGAAGTACTAGCGGGAGTCATCCCAGTTGGAACTCAATGCACAGAAGGCACCTTTGTGAGCTAGGCGCCTTATATATTAAACTTATTCCAAGTGGACTGCAAGGATGCATAGGACCTCGGTACAAAATTCCATTACTCATGGTTTCTCACCCTCATAGCCTTCAATGTGGGATGGCGGGAACCAAAGTATGTAGTTTTTTGTAATAGACCACAGCCAACGGGAGCGAGATATCTATTACTGAGATTTGGGCCATAGGCTAGGCATAAGAGGGAAAATGGAATCATCTTTCAAGCATACCTACGGGACATACAAGAAGCTATCAGCCAATCATGGAGAATAACACTAGAGGTTGCCGCACGATATGGGGACATCGCTAACTTATGGGCTACACATCAAGCCATGTGTATACAACCAAGGTAGGATCTAGATAGACAGTGGCTACCGATGCACTATTGCATCATAGAAGGTGATATAGACATGGTCATCAGCGAATGGCCTGACACATGGAGGATCCCATCCATTCCTCGAGAAGTACCAGAAGGACCTGAAGAGGGAGAGGTAGCGCAGGAGAAAACACAGCCTTTGCTAATCCCAGTGCCTAAGAAACCAAGGACAAGCCAAAACAAGCCGACTCAGGCAAATGAAGGGCCAAAGCAGATAGGAACCTAGAAGGGGTAGAAAGCGACCACTGAATAGTCGAAACAAGATAAAGGAGCACAAGAGAATGCCCCAAATGCCATCACACAAGAACCAGGGGGAGCTAAGAGATCGGTTGTACAGGTAGTAGGCACGTGCAAGAAATCAAAGGCGCAATGAGAATCACCGGACTATAGGATTACGGAGGATGATAGAGAAATGATCGCCAGAATGGTCCACGATTGTCTAGTAGAAGACTTCGATCATGCATCACATCAGAGGGATAAACTGAAAAAAGAGATGGTATAAATGGGACAGCTCCTCAGGACACTCGGGGAGGCCTAGAGAGAAAATAGCAGCAAAGGCATAGAGTTGTCGGAAAAAAAAACCAACGAAAGAGTGGAGGTAGAATAACGAGACCCACTCCTCCCAATGCCACATGCACTTGAAACAATCTACATAAAAATGAGCATGCTTTGAATGGATGAAATCGTGGGACAAACACCACTGAAGGATTTGGACCACATACAATTGGTCTTGACATGGATACCATCAAGGGAAATGTAGAAATTGCAGGTTAGTGTCAACCATGAGATGCAGTCTCAGGCAAATAAAAACTTAATCGATCTATAGAAAGCAACAAAGAAATGGGAAGCACTGGAAAAATATTGTGAGTAGGCCAAATATGAAACTCAGGAGGAGACAAAACGTAGGAATGAATTGGAATGAAGAGTGGGATATTTTTTTGGGAAAATTCCAAGCACTGCGCAAGGAAACAAACTCCCAGCCGCAAAAAATATCGACTAGATTTTGTAGGCAATCGCTCGATACTAGAAGGAGATTGAGGATATCCGAGAACAAATCACACCAACAACTCCACCAACAGTAAAGGAGCAAAGGAGGCAGGAAACAAAAACACAAATACAGGAGATGGAGAAATAGGTTAGCATGGCAACTGACTTACTCGATAAAGCATCACAACTTTGTACAAGAATGGAGGGGGACCCACAAGTTCAACGCTGGGACATGTAAGAGGAGAGGATCAATGCAGCAATACAAGAACTAAAATAGAGGCAAAATACCATACCAATCCCAGAACACGTCAAGGGGATGCAAGAGCTGAAGAAGATGCAGGAAAAACATATCACTGAACAAACATAGAAATAGGAGCGTCAGGCTCAAATAGAACCATTATAGGAATGGGTAGCAGAAGTACTCACATAGGTAGAAGAAACTAGGACATAGATGGAACATACACAAGGAGAATGTGCAGGATTATTGAAGGACGAAGTGGCAGTTCAAGTAGTGGATATCATTAAGGAGAAGACCGCACAGACACTAATAAAGGAAGCAGAGCTGAGGGAAAATTTCCAAATGATCACTGAGGAGATTGAGGCAGCTCAGAAAGATTAGGTGACTTGCGATGAGTCACATGTCAATGCTGGGGGCCTTTTGGCAGTAGGTCGAAGTGGGAAAGAAAGAGTGCACAAATAAGAATGACAGTTGGAATAGAAATCATGGGAAAGAAAGCATGCAAGAGTAAAGCGACAACTGGTAAGAAGCACAACATGCACACATGTAAGAAGGAGGCGACAACTGGAAGGAAGCAAAGAATGCATGCATAGAAGGAAGACCTAACGACAATAGGGTTAGGGATTTTGTAAGGGTTTGTGTAAATGGTTGAAGAGCCCAATATATATATATATATATATATATATATATATATGTAGGTATCATAGGAAGGTTCAGTTCGCTACTTTTGTAGAGGTTGATATGGTATTTAATGTTTTTGATTAGATGAACTACTTTTGTAAAGCGGTTGAACTAGAGCGTAGAGAGAAGGTATATCTTGAGGATTAGATTGCAGGCCGAGGAGCCTGGTGTGATCTAGTTCGCGTCATATATATCTTACCCATCTGAGGAGAGTTGTAAGCGCACGACGTGAGAATTGCAAAACTACCATAATAAGAGAGCCAAGAGACAAATCTTTGTGGACATAGCCCAGGAAGGGGTGAACCACGGTAATACCTGTGTAATGTGATGAATCCATGCATATCTTTATCATACTTTTAGTAGTTAAATGTTGTGTGTAATGAATGAATGAGTTATTATATAGCTTGGTTAATTTCTATTGGGATATCAAGAAAAGATGCCACAGAGGTTAAAATATTAAAGAGAATAACATTAGTTTGTAACAAAAGTTATAATAAATGGTTCAAAATATAGATTCCATATCTCTCGCTCAATCCTAGGCTATAAACACCTGAATCTTACAACCACCCATTTAAAGATATCTTAGGTGAGACTGCACAGTGCATTCTGTGTACCGTGTTGCCTTCTGGTTTACCATAAGGGTCGATAGTTTTAGGCTTTGTTGGTACCCTGAAAGATATGAAACCCCGGGTCAACAACGCAGGTAGTAGGGAAGAGTCGTTCATTAAACCAGCAACGAACCGTAAGGATAAGGCCACAAGGCTACTTCTTGAGTTAATATCAATTGATTTTTGGTTTCATGTTGCCACATGAAAGACTCCAAATGAGATCTGGACCACCTTGGAAGGACTCTTTGGAAATCATGATGAGATGCAAGGTCATATGATTGAGGTAGAGTTGAATACCTTATACCCTAAAAGTTTTGATAATATACATGATTTCTTTACTAAATTTAAATCTTTGATTTTGAGCTTGGGTGAATGTGGTATTGACAAGTCTACACAAGAGAAACAACTAATTATAACAATCTTGGCCAAGCTAGGACCATAATAGATTGTATATGTCTCCAATTTCCATTATGGCAGATGTCTTTTTGGAACAAATTGGAAAATGCCTACGCTAGCTCAGTTCATTGAGTCTCTTACACAAGTGAAGACAAAACTCATACATATGGGCCTCATGAAATATCCCAAAGAACATGCACTCACCATGCATGATGGAAAAAGGTCATCCAAATAGAACATGAAGGAGGGATATTCCAAACCCTTTAATGATTCTTCAGGTTCCAAAGACTCTTCAGATTCCAAGAAGAAGAAGAAGGGAAAGCAATGCACTTACTGCAATAAACCGAATCATGAAGAATCCACATGCTTGAAGAAACATACCGATCTTATGGCACAGGCACTTCAACACAACAACCTTGGAAACTTCATTCCAGAGGGAGTCAAGAAGCAGAAGGAAGAAAATCATGCTCCTAAGAAATATAATCATCATGCTCGCTTTGCAATTAATTCCTCATCTGATTCATTGATTATATATTTTGGCGCATCCCATCATATGGAAGTGAAAGATAGAGTTTTCTCTTCTTTGAGTCCATGCTCAAGACCTTCTATTCTCATGGGGGATGACACTCCAGTAGAAGTAGCAGGAGAAGGGAGAGTGGAACTCCATAAAGACAGTTTTGAGAATGTTATACATGTTCCAAATATTTCTATGAATCTTCTCTTAGTTTATAAGTTCACTCAGAAAGGTGAAAAGGTTGAATTTACATCAGATTCAGTTTCAGTAATTGACATGCATGACAATTCCATCATTTCAATTGGTGAGGTGGATCACAAGTCAAGGTTGTATAAATTCACTAAAATTTATGATGATGACTCATCTTTTCTACTTACACATAAGGAGATTACTTTTCATGCACCTCCAGTGAAACATGCATATACTCTTGCACTTTCATCATTTTCAAACATCATATATGATTCCATACACTCATATTATGTACATGGAAATAAGAAGGTAGTAAATCCAGATAAGAATCTAGCGCTGAAGCTTCAAAATATGCCCAAGAAGGTATAGTTCACACTTTAGGCAACATGAAACCTTGTAGGGAATCCATTGGATTCAAGGATGACTTGATCTCAGCATGAGGAGCCTTCTCATGTACTTTCAGCTTCAGAACCTGGGATTTACATGCATTGCTATATGGTTCAATCTACTGATCCACATAGCTACAATAGGGTTGTGGGAAATCCATTATGCCAAGAAGCCATGCAGAAGGAGTATCCATCACTCCTACAGAACCAGACTTGGAATCTGGTTCCACTTCCACCAGAAAGGAATATTTTCAGGTGCAGATGGGTCCATAGGATCAAGAGGTATAAGGCCCAATAGGTTGCCAAAGGAATTCATCAGATCCATAAATATTTCTACATCTTCATGAAGACTTTCAGTGAGCTGAAGTTTCAAACTTTGTGGGATCGTCTTGCAGTGAAGAACATAGTTACCTAGCAGTTGCCATTTTCTTCTTTTGATACATTATCTTTTGAGGGGTTTTTTTTTCCCACGCGGTTTTCTTTCTTTCCTCATTTTTATTCAGTGTTCATTAGTTTCATTGCACATGAGTACCTAAAATAGCCTAGTATCAATGACTCATTTTTTACTCCATAGTGATGTTTATGGGGGGTGTTGGAGAAATTTCTATTTTTGACACACTAGTTCAGTCGGAGTAACACTAGTTCATGGGGAGTTAACTAACTAGTTCTATTTTAGACTTTCTAATCTTAGACCATCACTATTATGCATGAATTCCTAATTATAGGATGTCATTGCCTATATGAGTGAATATCACTCACTCATTGATAAGATAATAATATGCATTGATTCTCATTCTTGATTGTGTATCTCTCTTCCTTTTCTTGATAAGATTTGTTTGTGCATGTTTTAGCTAGATCTCCTATGCAGGTTTCCGTGAAACACTAAAAATTGGGAACCCTCAAGAAGAACCAAGTCTGGATCATGTTAGAATTCTAATTTGTCATAGGCATAGTCATCGACCATGAGCATCCGAGTTCTCAACTAGTCGAATAAAACATAGTTATATTTAACGATGGGACCAACTACATGTCGTTCCATGAGGTCAACCCACCTATTCATTCTTGGATATTTTGGAATAGGTATACCCCACTCTACCTGTAAGCGCAGTACTGGGACCCTCTCCAGGAAGAAGGACACCAAAATTGACCTGTATCCAAACTGTTTTAGGTCACCATTCATGCACTTGGTCAATTGTTTTTTCATACTCTTGAGCACCCCTTCACACTAGTTGAAAATTCGGGGATCCATACATTCCAGTGCATACTGCAAATAGATATGAAGAGGCATATGGGGATTTTTTCTCTCTTCCATGCACGTGATGGTGTAGAGGATGGTTTGTAGGGGTAAGTCTCGGACATCTCTTATAGAGACTTTACCGCTATGCTTTTATGTACCCGACACACAATGCTCGCTGATATAATGGTGCATGGGTGCACCTCCACCTCTGTTGCTTGTAAGTGAGACTCAAGACCCGTGACGAGATATCCCGGTCAAGAATTATATATCCTCAATATCTTTCATAGGAATTTGATCCCCCACACAGAATGCATGTTCGTTCACATCCCACATGTGAACTAGGTATTCGAGTAACCTCAGTTGGGATAATTTTAATAGTCCACACTATCAGAGGTCATTTACCATTCCCGAGTCATTATTAGCAAATTAGTCTTCCTCCTCATTCTCTCTCTCATGCCATTCCAACATTTTTACCATGGAAAACCTGCAATGGAACATTAAAGAGAGATTAGCACCATTTTCTTCTTCCCTAGACATTGTTTATGGGAAAATCTATCTTAAAATAATTTTGAGTTATGCATGTCGCACGTGAGGGAATAAACATAGTGTGGATTCATCGCAGGCTAGCTTTAAGGCCACCTGCGATGACCCTAGATTGTCACAGGGGCCAATATGGGGCACCTGCGGCGACCTCTGCTCATAGGTACCCTCAAAAACTTAAATCAAAAACCTATTTCTAACCAATGAAAAATGAATTTTGATCCATGGAAAGTTGAAAGAGATGAAATTTACCTATTCTGCGGAGACCATTCGTCAAATGATCAACCGTGACTTCCACAATCTGCAGTGGAAAATTGAGGTAAATGGGGGTTTTTGTAGCAAAGTTTGGGTGAAATAACAAATGGGATAGTGAAATGAAGTTTTTACCCATTTTTACTAGTTTTTCACTTTTTCATTTACTTTTTATATTATTTTATATATTTTTCCTAAACCCTAAAGTCCTAAACAATGTTGTGATCTTTGCAGGTGAAGAGTTTAGGAGTTATCTCTTGAAACAAGGATTCATTTTTTGGTTTGTTTTTGATATATTTGTACACATGTACAGATCCTTTTAGGGTTTTTCAAGAAAAACTCTGAGCAAGTCTTGATTCTTTCTCATGCTCGTGAAACCATGAGAATGTAATAGATTAGTCCTTTGTCATTTTTTTGAACTCGTAATGGTAACACGAAAAATGAAACCCATGGAGTATCATTTAAGCTCTTTTCACACTTCATAAAAACGAAAAAGATTGTCGAGCGACCTTGTTCTTTTCATGCTCATGCAAGTATTTGAAGAAAACATTTTATGAGTGGTAGGTTATCACTTTTTCAGTCTCGTTGAATTAATTTATGAAAAAGGAATTGATGGAGTTCTCTTTAAGTCTTTTTTAGACTCTCTAAACATGAAAAACCCCTGAGTTTTCTCTCTTTGGACTCGTTAAACAAACATCAAAAAACCCATGTGGGATCAATCCACTCCTTATTAGGGTTCATTAAACATACTTCGAGGGACTCATCCTAAGGATGAACTTACATCAACAAGCATATGTTATCCTCCTCAAGCTTGTGTAAAAATAAAGAGGTACTCGCCAGAAATGGTGGGGGGGAATTGGGAAAGACATGTGTCTCTGTATTTGTGTTAGTGGCAGTAATAATATCTCTTGAACATGACACCCCCTTCATCATTGTGTCCAGGTTGGGAAATCGATTTTTCTCCCATTTGAGCATCCACATCTCCATATGCCAGGTCCTCCTTGAGTCAATGCTACCAATACTATTGTCATATTGTTCATATATTAAAAAGAATTCCAACCTAAATAAGCCTTCTAACGAGTCATTCATCTGCATTTATAAATTTTCTACAATGTCGGCCTTCCCTGAGTCAGTTTCAAATCACTTCATACTCTAATCTACCTCAAAATATGTTACTTATTTTGTGTCACTAATGGGGGATACATTAAGGCCCTCCTGTGATGAGTCTTTTCCTATCGACTTCAAATCATTATCCAGGAACAAGACCTAGAAATCATTCAGTACATTAGGGCTTGCATGCCTCAATGGAAGGTCTATTCACTTTCAGCAGTGGGTTCGCATCATTGACCCCTGATTGAGAGATTCCATTGAGTATTCTACTTCAACTCATTTATTCACATTCGTTGGATTGTACTAGGGTAACTTGGGAGTCATTGACATTAATGGTGATTTCCCTCACACTTGTTAATGGTTCTCATCATTGACCGATAATAAAGTGGTTTCTAAAATGTTCGACTTCAACACCTGTAATCACATGGTTAGATTCATACTTAGGGATGTTGGACCTGAAGACCCTGGATCTCATCATTCCAATCCAGGTTGCGATGGAGTATTTATGATTTTTATTGACACATATATCCATTATGTATGTCTCATGGCTATGTTTGAATATTGAGTCATTTTAACGCATAGATCCACAACGTATTTCTGGTGGCTATGACAACTCACACTGAATATTTAATGGCCATGACTAACTTGAAATTTTGTAAACTAAGTATGGGAATGCCTACCTCAGAACATGGTATATTATTATGATGATGCTTGACTATTTGGAGGTTTCCAATTGGTGCACTTCTTGTTTCTGACACACACATTCTACAAAGTATTTCGGTTGTCACGAGTTTCGGTCTCATACTTTGGGGGTCATTTTGTTACACATTACTTTGGTTACCCCAGTGATCCATTGAAACACATGTGTTCATGTTCCCAAAAAGAATCTTTTACCATGAGGGAAGTGGTTGACTTTCTCTTCTTGAAAACCTGATGAAGAAAGGTCATCGCATGCTGCACTATATGCAGGGTATGACAATTCCTGATCATCACCCTCTACCCTGCAACTGGCCTGCGACGATTCTGTAGTCTACTCTACTACTGGGGTGCGACGATGTCAAAAGAGTAAGAAACGGTCAATTTTCATGAAAGTTCTATAAAGGGATCTTCTAGAATATGAGGTGGCATCCGAATGATTTGGATCTTACTCGCTTCTCTAATTTTGTGGGATCATCCTAATCTCTTCAACCATATCTCTTTCACCTATATTAAAAGGGATCTCTCATGGAAAAGGTTAAGCAAGAAGAAGCAAGATTAATAACAAAAGGTTGATGTAAGGCTAAGAATTGGATGAGGAATTCTACTTTAGTGCATGCTTGAGGGTTTCATTTCATTTCATCAAGTCATCACCAATCTTCTTCATTCAAGGTTAAATCAAGTGTGTGTGTTGGAGAAAAGAGTCATCGAGAGGGGACCTTGCAACATCAAGGATTTGGTTGTAATATCCACTTTCATTTCGATATAATGCAGTGCTATGTTTCTTTCCCATAAAACTTGCTTTGTTTTATTGTATAATTCCTTGATCACATACATAGGTTCTCGTTGAGTATATTATATTGATTTCTCTTTGGTTGGCTTGTGTTCCCTTGCAAATCCAATATCAAAGGAGAACCAAAGTGGATATAGGATGATAATGATAGGAGAGAGTGACATTTAAATCGTATGTTGGATACCTCTTGTTAAATAAATAACTCAATGCTTAGAGCTTAGGGAAAGCGCCATGTTCTGTTCTGTTTTGTTCTAGATCTAGGTGGATCTAGGGAGATTTGTTTATGTCCTCATTGACCGATAAGTCCCATAACAAGGTGATGGCCCCTCACAGCAACATCCATTATGTGGGTACGAGACTAGACGTACTCAGCGTGACAGGACTGAAACAACATCAGTTGTTGAAGAGCACCTAGTAAACGAAGGCATGGAGATGGATGAATTACTTTAAGACCTGGAAAACACAAAAGAAGACTAAAAGAAATTTATCATGTGTAATAATTTTGTAAGACATTTAGATGTACATTATATAGATGAACATGTAATGATGCATATAATGCATTGACATCATGGCTACTTTTTCATATGATAATATACAAAAGGCTATTTCTATGGCTTGTATATATCTGTGAATGTAATTTTGTTATACACTTAATGATAATTTCAGCTTCTCTTAGACTTAGTATATATTTATTCAATACTCCTTGGTTCTATTGGTTCTATTGGCCTTGACATACAATTTTAGCATCAATTTGTGGCTCCATGGATATCATCCTAGCGATTTGAAGGCATTGGTAAATGTGAAATTTAAGAGATTGAATTGTTCAAGTTTAGATTTTAATTTTACATGCTTGTTTGTTTGTGGGTTTCAAGTGTTTCAAAATTGAATCTATTTTTCTTTTAAGAATAGTAATCTCTTTGTATTTTAAGATATAATGTGAGAATCC
Organism: Picea engelmannii; assembly: GCA_009831015.1. Classification (NCBI taxonomy): domain Eukaryota; kingdom Viridiplantae; phylum Streptophyta; class Pinopsida; order Pinales; family Pinaceae; genus Picea; species Picea engelmannii. The sequence goes on along the minus strand of ML777071.1, from coordinate 1,177,292 downwards.
AAGAAAGACCTAGTGCCTTGTGCTTGGACTATGAAGTTTAGGAAACAAATAGAACTTGAATATGCAATATTCAACTTCCAAAATCTTGTGACATGATATATGAAACTTTGAAAGTGTTGTGACATGTGACATGTGGCAAGCATCTTTTCCAAGCAATGTGCAAAATTTAAACTTGGTGCAACATGCAAAAATAATTTTTTTGGAAGATGCAATAAAAAGTTTTTGGAAGCTGTAAAAAGAACTTAAAAAATATTACAACTTGTGACATGCATATTTCAAAATCTTGTGAAATGAGACATCCATATTTGAAAATGTTGCGACATGAGATATGCAACATTCAAAAATCATATGTTCCATGCACGTGAACTTTGAACTTGGTCTGACTTGTTAACTTTGAACTTGGTGTGACATGTGACATGCAAAACTTGAACTTGGTGTGATGTGTGATATGTGAACTTTGAACTTGGTGCAACGTGTGATATGTGAACATTGAACATTGTGTGACATGCAACATGCATCTTTTTGCAACTTGTGAAACACATATTTTAGTATTTTCACCATAAAATTTGAAACCAATTTTTTTTTTTTATGTGATACTTGTACCATTGTAAAGGTATTGTTAAGATATGAAACTTTATTGTTACAAGTTTTATGAGATTACTTACCATTGTTTCAAATTTGAAAAATGAAAATATGGCCACATTGTCAATGGCCTAGAAACCCAATAACACAACATTTCAACTAATGTGTCCTTAAAATCATTATCATGGTGACCAATGTCATATCCCATGAAAGGAGAGTCAACTCAAGGAAGTAAACTTGAGCATCTTATTAAGTTGTTAATTGACTTATTTATGTTAAATTATTTTTTCTAAAATATGATTCAAAGTTTGTATATTTTCATCTTATGTATCTTCTGGCAACAACATCCATGCATTGATACCAAAAAGGATATTATACATTTTAATATGAAGACATTACGTATGAAAGAATGAAAAATGGAAACAAGGATGTTAGTCACCTTTGGCCAAGCATTTTATGGAGAGATGTGATTCATATGATGCATATGTCATGGAGAATTAGGGTTGTTGTAGGAACATCCTTTACAATGTAGACAATCTCATGTTTAGAGTTTTCATTCTTATTTCTATTTTCTAGAAATATTTGTCTAAAACTGTAGGAATGAAGTTGTAATTAGTTGATTAATACAAAACTATTTTGGGTTTTGCAACTATTTATTCATATTCATGTTTTTATTTTCACAGTCAACTTATTGCTAGGTATAATGGTGGTAATATGTTTGGTTATGTGTTTTATTCATCATTTCTATACCAAAATTTGTAAAACCCAAACCAATAATGGCTACTGGGACAAAATATGGATGGATTCCCTATATCAAACAAGGATCAATCTAATTGGGAATTCTCACTAGGGTGAAACCTTGTTGTTGAGTGAGCCATTTCAACCCATCAACATAATTGGAACTAGAATAAGGGTGAATGACAAACCAATGCATGTGGAGGCATTTTTTCGGAAATGCTTTAATGGCCCATGTATATTCTCCATGGATATTGAGTGGACCATTTCAACCTATGCTCCAAGCCAAAAATAAGACTCAGAAGCCATTCTAGTTGCTAATATCCTTTTTATCTTTTGGTCATTGAGTAATTTTCTACATTTTATTATCACATGCCCATTCTTTATTAAACATTGAGTAATTTGGTAAAGTGGGTTATCTTTTTACTTATTGATGTTATCTTAGATATAGGAGCTTCTACGAAAGTCATACTATGTATTACAATGGTGGTACTCTTTTAGTCCCTTTTGACCTACTATTTTGGCCATTTGTTGGACATAAATAAAATTATCTTATCTTATCTAACATGATCATGCAACCAATTTACAAGTACTTATTCAAATGCTACCAAATTATTATAATAACGTTCGTACCTATTAAAGCACTCATATTACTAAATGTTTTGGCCTACATGTTGTCAAGCTAGTTGGAGGGCATAAGGTACTTTATTAGGTTTCTTGTTCTACATCTGATGTCATATGATTGTCCTTATTGTACATGATAACATTTCAATATTATATATATATATATCTTTGAAAATTCTATGAATAAGATTTGTTTTGAAGGTATAGAGTATTTAAAAATGTTCTCATTCCAGTAGTTGTCTCTAAGACCATGTATTACAGTGTTACCCAATGCAAAAATGTTTTTTCAAGTCCTTATAAAGTTGAAATATCATCTCTAATAAATTGAAATAGAAAATTGAACAAGTCTGTTTTATAGTTATAGGTAATATGTTAAGCTCAGAGATGCACATACATAGACGCCTTGATTTAAAAGGTTCATCTCAAGGTCGCTCAACAAACAAAATTGAAATTGAAGAAACAACAACTCTCAAGGATCTGGATTTGGACTTTGTCTTTTACCTTGAACCATCTCAATGTCAGGCACTTATAATGTAGGTTCATTAATCCTATGATATTATTGTTATGGGTGATTTTTTCTTTTCTTTTGATCGGTGAACATTTTACATTCATGGATTTTAAGTTTTAGACATCTTAAATTTGTTTGGATGTGAAGATTTTTGGCATATTTCAATGCCAGCCTCTGAGGATTGGCAGGTAAAAGTACTGATGGATAACCCATTATAATATTATATGACATATTGTATCATTGAAAGCGAAGTGCATAACTCTTTTTCTTTGAATTTAAACCTTGATTTTTTTTTTAAATAAAAGTAGATCCTTATATTAATGACATTTGTAAGTTGTACAATGGCAAGTATGAGCCACCTGTTCTGCCAAAAATGGGAAACTAGAACATGTGGCTCTTAGATGTTCAGATATTGACACATCATACTGTATGCTAGCACTGTTTGAACAAAAATGCTTACACAAAATTCTGCAACCAATCTACGTAAACAAAAAAGTTTGTACAATATTCGGATGGTCGCTAACACTAACTATTGATGGAGATAATATTAACAAAACTACATAGACAATAGGTGAAAAAACTTCATGATATTCTATCATGTTGTTGTGGTAAACTAGACTAATAATCTTGCAACTGGAAATGAAAAAGAACCATAACCTAGATACTTCATTCCGTTGTCGAGCCCGGTTGTCCATGAATTGTGTAGAACAGGGTGAACCATTGGCTACATGTAGGGAATCTAGCGCGCACAGGAGCATTCGCTAATGCGTCGAACAATATGTCTATCATTTGGCCAAGGATTCTCTGAGAGTGCATCTGATCTTCCTATTTCTGCCTAATCTCGAAGAGGAGTTTAAAGTGATCCTCCGTGAGGCAGTTAGTGAATTGTTGAGGATTATCCTCCTCATCTTCCTTGCCTACTACCTCTGTGGTAGTCTTGTTGGATGTTGTTGCATTATCCTCCAATTTCTAGCTTGTGGGTATTTCCTCCTCCACCATATAAATTCCATCGCCATAGTAGGGGTCACCTGGATTGACAATTGGGGGGGGGGGCAGGAGACTGGTGACCAGAGGAGGGTGCGTGCATGAAGGTGGAGCCTCATATTTTACCGAGCTTAGGCCATGGAGCATAAGAGGGATGGATAGAGGGAAGTTTGTATAGGAGGAGGACACTTCCTCCTTTACCGAGTTGACATCGAGGAGCTGAAGAGGAGAAGACTGAGGAGCCTCTTGTGATCTTTGGATGGTACATCGAGGGCTTGCAAAATGAGAAATAAGAGTCCGTTGGAAGGGGGTGAGCCTATTGCAATGGGAGAGGGTGTTGTAATAAAAATCACCCCTCTTTGAATTTCCTCTTTCACTAAGCATGCTGGGGGGAGTATGGAGGTGAAGGGATGCAGGAATGGAGGCTGAGAGATGGTTCTAAGAGGAGCGGGAGGAGGTAGAGGTGCTGAGAGGGAGATGGTGGTGATTGAGCATGTATGGTGAGTAGAGGGTGTTGGAGCTAAGGAGGATGTCACTGGTGTTTATAAAAATTTCACAAAGAGCAGCAATGCTAGAACTCTTGGGAGAGATGAAGAGAATGACAAGGGGAATGCACCAGGGCGGATGAAGAATGAAATAATACACTAGGGAGAAAGCCCATTTACAACCCTTATCACCATTGAATCTTGAGTTGACAACCCTTATCGCCATTGAATACAAGTTGACAACCATATTGGTCTTGATACGCTTGATCTGGCTGGTTCATGTTGCCATTAATCCAGCCAGTCTAGCTAGGTGCACTACCATTACTCTCCTCATGGTGTGATCCATGGGGGAGTTAATGTATGTGGGATGTTTTTCGGGGTTAATAACTCCCCTAGTTTCCCTATTCCAAGTGTCCTCGGACTTTGTCCAAGTGGCACCCCATCCAGGTGAATTTAAACCTCGTTAAAAGACTTTGAATGTGCCAAAAGATATGAACCTGTCATCTACAAAAGTGATGAGTTCTAGAAAAGGCTTGCATTTTATTTGTGAGCAATTTTTGATTCATCATCTGGACAGTTAAAAATTAAATAGAATATTATGCCTTTGTTCTTCATGTCCCCAGACAGATTTAAACTTAAAATTTGCATTTTTGTCAAAATTATATTTTTAATCTGCGAGTGTTAATTATCCTTGAATTGTAAATGGAATCCACTCGGAGGAGGAAACATTTAGGTTTGTTAAGTTTTAGACATCTTAAATCTATTTGGATTTTCAAGTTTTCTGGCATGAATGACAGCCTCTGAGGATTAGTAGGTAAAAGTAATGATGGATAACTCCTTGATAATATTATATAATAGATTTGATCATGAAATGAAAGTGCATAATCATTTTCATTTGAATTTAAACCTCCTTGTCTCCTTAAAAGAATTTGCATGTGCCAAAATATTATCGACCTCTCATTGACAAGAGTGATGAGTTCTGCAAAAGTCTTGCTTTTTCTTTGTGTGCAATTGTTGATTCATAATCTGGATAGTTAAATAGACTATTGTGCCTTTGTTATCCATGTGCCCTGCCAAATATAAATTTAAAATTTGCATTTATTGTGGAAAATATCGTTTTATTATTTATATGCAACTATGATCATCCTTGAATTGTAATTGGAACCCACCTAGAGAAGGAAACATGGGCTAGACATCTTATAGAAAACAACACAAAATGTGGGAAACTCCAGGAAATGGGGAAGTCTTAGGAAATAGGAAAGTAAAATAACATCAAAAAATAATATCTTTGACTTTTCAGACTATTGTTTCATCATTCATCCACTTTAGTACACAAGTTGCATAAAATTTGGATGCCTAGATGATAGAATTGTCATTGTTGTCTTTCATATCAGATTTGAAATATCAAATTGTTTAGATTCATATCAAAACATAGGTTAAATAATCTAAAAGGTGAAAATAGAGCAGAAGGTTGTGCACTAGTATCATAAGTACAACAAAATCACTAATGACACCATTGTAAATTAGAGAACATGTCCCTCCTTGTGCTTAAAAACACCACTATTTTTAAATGCTTGGTTGTTAACTGTTTTCACTGTATATAGCTTTTTATATGGTTTAGTATTTCTTAGGGTATATTGTAGTTCAATATTGTACTTCTGTTTTATTAGTGAATTTTTATTAATGAATGTTATAGATGTTTGGCAATTTTTTTTTCTCAAAAATCCTTTTATAATTGGATGAACATACTATGAATAAAACAATGATCAACATACTGTGAATAAAATAATGATCAGCATACTATGAATAAGGGCATCAAATATTTTTTTTTTAAATAAATATATGTCGTCACAAGAGAGATGACCTCAAGGAATCTTGTGACGAAATTTATATACAATCGACAAAAATTTGTATAGCAATTTCATCGCAAGATTCCATGAACTCATCGCTCTTGCGATGATCCCTTCGATGGTTGATTTGTCGCAAGATTCTTCACCTTGTCTCTCTTGTGACAATCTCCCTATATTTACGCTCTTGCAACGATCTCCCTATATTGTCTCTCTTGCGACAATATCTCTAACCTTGTCATGCTTTCGACGATTTCCCTACTTTGTCACTCTGGCGACAATACCCCTTGTTTGTCGCTTGTGCAATGAAATCTCTTATTTGTCGCTTGTGTGACAACTTCCTAGTTTCATCTCTCTTGCGACATTGTTTCAGGTTCGTCACACTTGACACATCACATGAATCAACATTCGGGAGACCCAATATTCATCGCAATATCCACAACATAACGTCGCAAGAGCGTCAAAATAGCTGTCGCAAAATGACCCAAATTTACTAGTGTTCAAAGTGACCAAATGATTGAATTAAAGTAATCCTCACAATTCGAGATATCAGGAAATAGTTTCTAGATTTTATTTTTGAGTATGAAGATAGGTTTTGACTCCTAAATGTGGGAGACAACTGAGATCTTAATTTTCCTATTTATTGAGTAGTTTGAAATAGAACAAGGGTTTGACCTGTGTGAAAGGCTTCCTAGGCCCTGCAAAGTTTTGGGGAAGGGAAACCCCTTCAAATGTATGAATTACATGTTTATTTCTTTGTGATATTAATACAACAATCTTGTTTATGGCATGGGATTCATCATGACACTTATGTTTAGCATGTATTTTCTTTGTTTTATTTGTTTATCTTACAACAGTTTTATAAGAGCATTGTGATTGGAATTCATCTTTGTTTTGTGCTCCTTTCACCATAGAATATGCTTTTTGTGTATTTCTGATTTTGTGTTCTAGAATTCATCCATTTATAGATGCTTTGTTTTAGCTATCAGATCAATGTGTTTATTCTTCTACCACTACATGTAGGGATTCATCCATGATTAGGTGCCTCTTATGTAGTGGTTTTTGTTCATGTGTTCATGATTTTTCCTTCCAGGATTCCTCTTTGGTCAGATGCCCTATTTGGTTTCCTGACTCTTGTCCTTATTCTTATAAAGATGCCATAAGAGATTCATCCTCTATTAGGTGCCTCTTATTACAATGGTATTTACTCTCTTTCATACCACCTCTACATCATTTTAACCTGTTGAATAGGGTGCCTATTTTTTCTCAGTGTTTCAGGGAGGTTTTCAGCTTGTGTTAAACTATAAACCATTGAAGTTCATGTCCTGACTCCATTGCCCAATGGCCCATTTTCCCCTGTTCCAACCATTCCAAGAAAACAAACAACCCTATACTTTCTAACTAGCCTAACATTCTAATCCAAACAAAGATAAATCATACAGAGAGATCCCTCTCTGAGTTTTGGAGGGATATATCCTTGACTCCAAAGTGGTTTTGTAGTTACATCTTCCCATTTCTTCTTCATCCTCAGAAATTACAGAGTGCTAACACATGCCACCCCATAAGTGCAATGAGGATGAGTAACCATGAGTAGTGGAACTCAGAGCCCCAGTCTTGTGCATCCTTGCAGTATTCAAGGAACGAGTTCAATAGGTAAGGGACCCAACTCATTGATCTCCCCTTTTCACACTGTGTCACGAATGCTACTACTCTTGGTGACAGTTCTTATTTTTAGCATTTGCGCATAAATTTGCAACCGAGCAATCAGGTTGCAAATCGTGTCACAGGATCATTGATTTCATCAATCTTGATACATCTGTTACCCTTATCCGTGCCATAATTTTATTTTATCTCATCCAATAGATTACTCCTTAGTCTTGTCTTCTAGGTATTTCTCTGACTTCTCACCATCCGTGGGTAGCCTTGTAATCTCTGCGATGATTTCGATGTTGATCGACATTGGCCTATCCATCCATAAGATTCCTCCATGCACCCTTGATAACAACTGTTTGACACATCCGTTTATGTGTTTCCCACAACTGAAGTGTGGTATGTCTAATAATTTCATGATGTCAGTGTTGTACATGCCTAGGATCCACTGTGCAGGCTCCAACAGTGGCACGCATAATGGGCCCTCTCCCCTACTCTCTTGGTAGCTCTGTGCTATAAAATATGGGAACTCTATGGCATCCAATACATCATGGTCGAAGTATTTAAAGCTATCGACTCCTCCTACCATGTTATCCATGGAATTCACTCCATTGGGAATCTTTGGCATCACTGTACATGGTTCTTCCAATGTGCATTGTACTCCCTACGCACTGCTTTCTGCTCTCACCTTATTTTTACCTTGTGGGGATGATACCACACCCTCTAATACGACCTCTTTCTCAGTTTCATGCTCTGGTTATGGCTTTAAGCCTGGTTGCATGGAGCCCATGTCCAGTTCTGCTTGTCGTTGCCCTTTTCCGCTGGATGCGTCAGATTTCATCCATTTGGCATCCTCTTCCAGTTGCTCAGCCTCCTATGTGGGTTCCTGCTCCTCTTCCACATGAAATGTGGTCATTTAATACTATGGTGTGTGGATTTCATCCACATCCACCACTGTAGTAATCTCATTTGTTCATGTTTGAGGAACCCAAGTGCTACTCCATATGCTTCGTCCGGTTCTTCTTGACACTCCAACCCTTGGTGGTGAAATGGTGAAGAAATTTGACTTGTAGAATTCCAAATTGACAGAGGCTAGGGAAAATTCGCACTTCTATCACTCTTCCACTCGACTCTGCATTCTTCTCCTTAGAAAATAACTCAATGGGTTGTTTCCCCCCTTTTTCTGACTTTATAGCGTGATAGAGAAGTAACAACTATTCTGCACTGAAAGTTGTCGCTTTTTCACTTTTTACCATGTTTCTTGTGCACTATACATTTCTACCCTTCTCTTCTGTGCACAGTGTTTTCAAACCCTGGTTTCCTTGCATCGCATTGTTCTATTCTACTGGTTCTATTCTGGCAAAACCCTCCATGTGTGCAGGTTTGTTTTTGTTTTTATCCTCTTTTTACTTTTTATGGATTTTCTTCTTTTTCTTCTTTTCATTTGTTTTTCTCATTTTATCTCCCATAATTATACTATAGTACACTATATACATATCTTATTACTACACGGTAACTTTCTAGGTGTTAGGAGGTTGACTATCCCTATATAGTTTCAGTTGGCTCCCATTGATCATTCCTCTGAGTTATGTACCTCCTAAATCTTTCAACTGTACAACTCCCCCTTTTGTAAAAATATTTACTTCATATGGTCCCAACCAATGCATTCTCAATTTTCTCGGGTGTTGAAGAAATTTACCATCATACACCAAGACTAGGTCTCCCTCCTTGACACTCTTCCTTTTAATATATTTCTCATGCCAATATTTTTCCCTTTATTTCTCTACTTCTTGGTTAAATCCTGCTAGAATCATATCTTCTTCCATCTCCATCAGTTGACTTATCCTTTCTTGTGTTACGCCTCGTTCTATCATGTTGGTGATTATTGCTACACATAGACTAGGTACCAAAAATTCTATGGGCACCACTGCTTCTTTTCCATACACCAACCTGAATGGTGTTTGTCCTGTCAACTTTTTTCATGTAGTCCTATATGCCTATAATATTGATGGTATCTTCAAATCCCAATTGTCCTTGTTGACGTTGCAGATATTTGTTAATGCATTCTCTAGGATCTTATTAAAGGCTTCCACTATCCCATTTGCTTGAGGGTGATATGGTGTACTCTTTTGATGATAGACTAAATCTTCGGTCATATCCTTGATAGTACTATTGATGAAGTGAGTTCCTTGGTAACTCATCAAAATCCTTGGGAATCCAAATCTGGTGATCACTTTCTCAAACATGAAGTGTGTTGTTGTCTCTATGCTACAATCTTTTACTGGTGTTTCTTTTTACCATATCGTTAAATACTCTGTCATAGTAATGATATACCTTGCTCCTGACCTCTTTTCTAGTGGATTGATTGGTCCCAAAAAATATATTTCCCATATGTCAAATACTTACAAGGTTACTTGTGGTCTTGGGGGAATCTCATCCCATCTACTAGGTTTTCCAACCCTCTTACATACATCACATCTCTAGTAGTAGTCCTTTGTATCTTTGTGGATGGTTGACCACCATAGTCCTATGCATAATACATTCTACGTGGTATCTTTTCCTGCATAATATCCTTCATCTATTTCCTCATGAGCCTCTGCCAGAATCCTAGGCCTCTCATGTTCTAGTACACATCTTCTCAAAATGTTATCTGCGCCCATCTTCTATAAGTGGCTTGAAATCAATTGATAGTCTGCAACTATGAATACAAGAGTTTTATTTTGTGCAGTGTTGAATTATTGTGGTGTAGTCCCTCTACTCAAGTATTGAATAATGTTGGCAAAATATTCATCAACTACTTGGACTTAAAATAACTGTGTGTCAGGAAAGTTGTCCTCTAAATTTGTAGGTTCTTCTTCATTGGTGATCCTTGACAGGTGATTGGGTCCTGCATTCAGCTTTCCTAGTTTGACTATCACTTCAAAGTAAAATTCTTAAAACAATAGTAACCATCTGCAGATCCTCCCCCCCAACACTGGCTTATTGACTAGGTATTTGAGGGCTGAATGATCTTTGAACATTTTAAATGGTTTACAGATAGTGTTTGAACTTCTGTAGTACATATACCATTGCTAGGCCTCTGTTTCTATGGTATTGTATTTATACTCTGACTCTGACAGTTTTCTTATTTCAAATGTTGAAGGATGATCTAACTCTCTCTCTCCTGGTTAAGCCATAATAGCCCCAAGTGCTATGGTTGATACATATACATGCACATGAAATGTCTTTTCCCAATCTAGGAATACTAGTATTGTTCATGTTACCATCTTCTCTTTTAGAGTGTTCAACCCTCCCTGGCATTCCTCATTCCATTGAAGTTTACTATCTTTCTTCAATAGTTTCTCCATTGGCACTATGATATGTGCATACCCTTTTATGAATTTCCTGTAGTAGCTTGTGTGTCCCAATGTTTCTCTCATCTAGCGTACTGATTTTGGTGGTGGTAAATTGACAATCACTGCAATCTTGGAAGGATCTACTAGCAATCATTATTTTCACACTATATGGCTGATCCAGGGGATCAAATTTTGCTCAAAAATTCAAAGTTCTTGGAATTGCTTCAAATCGAACGAGAGGGTAGGCCTTGTCGTTACGAACCCAACGCAACTCATTTAGGTTCAAACGGACATCGAGAGCGAGAGATATCGCATTCTGTTCCAAATGACAAACAGGCAAAAAAAGAGATGTTGACTGTACAGTCCATATGGACACTGACGTGGTAGGTCATATGAAACGTGGTAGGTTGTATGACACATTGCATAAAACTATTTGGATAGTTGGCAGGTGACATGGCTTGTTTGCAGTGAACGAGATGGCAACACATGGCCCAATCAATGGTCGCCATGTATCACATGTATATTGGTTTAAAATCTTTGCATTTGGCAGGAGTCGACCCCATGACCTCCGGGCAGGGTAAATCCTTGGGAAGGGCCACCCAACCGATGTGCCCACATGTGTTACTTAACATATGTATGCGTTTTAATATATTTGAGTTTTCAAATATGTGAATTGGGGCGTGAACCAGGCTGGGGCTAAGCCCCGACCCACGGTTATATATATGTATTGCATACGACCAATGTTATGGGTGGTTAAACCCACCGTAATATATATATGTGTTGTAACCGTTTTGGTATGCATGCAGTTTGACATATAACATGTGGCCATTGTGTATGCGCACGGTTTAATCCTATGGTTTTGTATATGGTTTGAACCTTAGCCCTGTTTTGTGATGTGCGCAGTCATGTGGTGGCCATGTTCCCACGGGCCTTGGTAGTTAAAGGTCGGCGCGTAACCATTCGACAATTTGTACTATTTGTGTGGTTGCATCCGGTGCTAAGTTTTAATGCTTAAATATGCGTGTGGGCTAGGTTGAGCCAACAAGGGTGTGTTTTGTAGATGCAGAGACAACAAGTTTGAAGGGGGACTTCCAGGAAGCCTATCTTCTTCAATTTTTGGCCAAATGAGGTGCCAAAAAAGCCCAGATAGGGGTATTTGGACGTTCTGAAGCCAGCAGAGCAGTCTATTTGGTATTTTGAGCATTGTAAAGCACATTTTTTATCACTTTGAGAAAATAATACAAATGATCCATTGGAAGATGGACCAAGAGATGTAGCCCAAGAGAGGGGTGAACTCCTTTATCATTTGTTGTGTTATGTGTTTTCTGTTCACTATTTATTGCTGCTGTTATATGAATCTTTGATGAGTAATTTTCATAAAATTTTTGTTGCAAATTGATCCGTTTGCATTTTAACACATAAAATTTAACATGCAAATATTTTCAAGAATACAAGTCTTGTTCATTTTTAGATCAAGTAGGTATCAGAGCATAGGTTTTCGAAGGCTTGATTATTTGCAAGTGTTTTTTTTTCTAATTCTCACAAGGTTGAAACTCACAAGAGGAGAAGGTCAACTTGTAGAGCCAAGTTCTCATCCTTCAAGGAGGAAGCTTATATCATCACCACAAGTTTCAAGGAGGCATTCACCAAGTATGGCTCATGAAGAGAGTCATGAACATGTTCCTACAGAAGATGAAGATCTCAGAAAGGATGTCATGGAAATGAGAGAGATGATGAAAATCTCGATGGAAAGGAATAGAAGGTTGCAAGGTGAAGGCTCCAACCCTTCAAAGCACAAGGGAGACAGTGGTGATAAAACTCCAAATGGAAATGGAGGGAATGGTGCTTCTCCACCACCCTCACCTCCATCTTCTTCTTCTTCTTCTACCAATTCAAGACTTCTTCCAAATTCTCCAAAGGGACATGGTAAAACTCCTTCACAAATTCCTTCATTAAATCTTGATATTAAATTCAAATTGCCAATGTACAATGGAGAAGTAAATACTGAGAAATTAGATAATTGGATTCATCAGATTGAGGTGTATTGTAGGATACAAAAAAATCAAGATGATGAAACTAAGATTCAGCTTGCTTCTTTAAGATTGGATAGTGCATCACTCATTTGGTGGGAATCCAAGTCTCAGGAGGACATGAAGAAACATGGTAAAATTTTAACCTCTTGGAATGATTTTATTGTTGCAATTAAAAGACAATTTTACCCATTGGCATATATACAAAAGGATACTATGGACTGGAAAATGTTTAGAGAAGCTAAAGGACAGAATGTGCAAAGCTTTACTCAAGAATTTAGGAGAGGAGCTTTGGTTTTGGGAGTAGATTTGTCTTCTCAAGAAACTTTACACAAATACATTGGATCTTTACATAGTTATTTGAGACATACTATACTCATGTTTAATCCTTCAAATCTAGATGAAGTTTGTGTTCTGGCCACTCATTTGGAAGCAAGAGGAAGGAACGAAATGAATGAGGGTAACAAGAAGCCTTTCAGCCATGGAGACAAAGGAAAGAGGAAGTTCAAGGGCAATGGAAAAAAGAATGTTGTTGTTAAGAAAGAGGGAGAAAAATTCACATTCAAACATTGTTCAAAATATTTCCATGATGAAGACCATTGTTGGAAACTTCATCCTGATAGAAGACCCAAAAATTTTGGAAACAAAGTGAAGTCAAAGACTTCTGCAACCATACAACATGATTTAGGTTCTGATTCGGGTGATGAAACAAAGATCACAGCCATGGGTTATCAAGGTAATGGTTCTATTGCAAGTACTAGTTCTTCAAGTAACAATAATCTCAATGTAACTCGACAAGAAAAAGAGAGAATTGAACTTTTTCACGTAAGGGTTGTTTCAAAGAATACCAAAATAGATACTCTATTTGATACTGGATCTCAAACAAACCTTATATCTCAAGACACTGTTAAGAAATTAAAATTGGAAACAATTCCACATCCTAAGCCATACCCTCTTGGTTGGATATGTGATAATGCTAAATTACAAGTAACAAGAAGGTGTAAACTTAGGTTTGCTATCACTGCACATTTCGTTGATGAG
>ML777071.1:1127636-1162155 GCA_009831015.1 Picea engelmannii | reverse complement strand
CTACTTATGATAAGGATTTGTATGCATTGGTACAAAGTGTGAAAAAATGGAAACATTATTTGTTGGGGAAAGAAACCATTGTACACACCGATCATCAACCACTGCAATACTTACAATCACAAACAAAGTTACAACAAGCTAGGAACTTCAGATGGATGGGTTTTCTACAACAGTTCCACTTGGTCATCAGGTATAAGAAGGGCATTTATAACGAAGTTGTTGATATGCTTTCAAGGCCTATTATTAGTACTTCAGTTATTCTTAACCATAGTCCTGTCATGCATGAAAGTTATGTTGAGCAATATGCTTTGGATACTGATTTTAAAGAAGTATATGAAACTTTGTGCCATTCTAACCATGTTGAGGAATTGGATTACCATGTGCATGATAATATTTTGTATCATCTTGGCAAGCTATGTATTCCACATGGGGAAAGAATCAACATTATAAGAGAATCCCATTCTTCTCTTATTGTCGGTCATTTTGGTGTAGGAAAGACAGTGGTTAATTTGGAAAGATACTGCTACTGGCCTAAAATGAATGAAAGTGTTTCAATATATGTTCAAGGATGTTCGTTATGTGCCACAAGTAAACCTAGCAATCAAAAGTTGGGTTTGTATACTCCACTTCCGGTTCCTTCTCGTCCTTGGGAAAGTATTTCCATGGACTTTGTAGGAGGTCTACCTATGTCTAGACGAAATCATGATTATCTTTATGTTGTGGTTGATAGATTTAGAAAAATGTGTATTTTGATGCCTTGTAAGAAGCAATTTACAGTTGAACAAATGACACGAATGTTCTTTCAAAATGTTTGGGTGCATTTTGGATTGCCTAAATCCATTATTTCTGATCGGGATTCTCGATTTGTTGGAAGTTTTTGGTCGAGTTTATGGACACTCATAAACACCAAACTGAAAAAGAGCACAACTTTTCATTCGCAAACAGATGGTCAGACATAAGTGGTAAATCAAATAGTGGTGCATCTTCTTTGTGCTTATTGCAGCAAGCATCCTAAACTTCGGGATAAGCATTTACACTACATTCAGCATGCTTACAATCGAGCTAAGCACTCTTCAACTCAAACATCACCATTTGAAGCACGTTTTGGCTATTTGCCCAAATCTCCTTTAGATTTTATCTTTGGGAAGGATATTTCTATTGAAGGTAAATATGACATTGATAGGGCATAAAAGTTCATTGAACAAATTCAGTCAATACATTAAATAGTGCAAGAGCAGTTGGAAAGGAGTCAAGCCAAGTACAAGATGAGACATGACAAGCATCGTGTTGATCACAGTTTCCAAGTTGGAGATGAAGTTTGGATTTACATCAGTAAGGAGATGCTTAAAGGAGAAGGTAAAAAATTGAAACCAATTCGATATGGTCCTTTCAAGATTATTGACAAGATTGGTAGCAATGCTTTTCGTTTAGATTTGCCTCCTTATATGCAAATGTATGCAGTTGTTAATGTTGAGAATTTGAAATTGTATGAGTCTCCTTTGATTGATGATCAAGGAGAGAATGCTTGGATTCCTTCTATAGATGATTTTTCCCCAGAATATCTTACAGAACTGCATGAAGACACCATCCTTGACAGGAGAATGCAAAGTTCAAAACGAGGAAATGTGGAGTATCTTCGAGTTGGTCTTAAAGGTACAAATACAAGAAAAGCCAAGTGGATTAAGGTTGGAAAGGTGAGGGAGCTATACCCTCATCTTTAGATAGACTAAAAATAGTCTTTTGGAGGTCCAAAAGCTTTCCAATGGGGAGGTGTGATCCAGGGGATCAAATTTTGCTCAAAAATTCAAAATGCTCGGAATCACTTCAAATCAAACAAGAGCGTAGGCCTCATTGTTATGAACCCAACACAACTCATTTGGGTTCAAATGGATGTCGAGAGTGAGAGATATTGCATTCTGTTCCAAATGACAAACATGCAAAAAAAGGGATGCTGACTGTACAGTCCGTACGAACGTTGACGTGGAAGGATGTACGACACATGTCAGGACGTATGACACATGGAAGGCAACTATTTGGACAATTGGCAGGTGACATGGCTTGTTTTCAGTGAACGGGATTGTGACACGTGACCCAATCAATGGCCATCACGTGTCACATGTATATTGGTTTAAAATCTTTGCATTTGGCAGGAGTCAACCCCGTGACCTCCGGGCAAGGTAAAGCCTTGGGAAGGGCCACCTAACCGGCATGCCCACATGTGTTACTTAACACATGTATGCGTTTTAATATATTTGAGTTTGAAAATATGTAAATTGGGGCGCGAACCAGGCCGGGGCTAAGCCCCAGCCCACAGTTATATATATGTATTGCATATGACCAATGTTATGGGCGGTTAAACCCACCGTAATATATATATGTGTTGTAACCGTTTTGGTATGCACTTGGTTTGACATATAACATGTGACCATTGTGTATGCACGCAGTTTAATCCTACAGTTTTGTATATGGTTTGAACCTCAATCCTGTTTTGTATTGCGCGCGGTCATGTGGTGGCCATGTGCCCATGGGCCTTGGTAGTTAAAGGCTGGCGCGTAACCGTTCAACAGTTTGTACCGGTTGTACGGTTGCACCCGGTGCTAAGTTTTAATTCTTAAATATGTGTGTGGGCTAGGTTGAGCCAACAAGGGTGCATTTTGTAGATGCAGAGACAACAAGTTTGAAGGGGGACTTCCAGGAAGCCTATCTTCTTCAATTTTTGGCCAAACGAGGTGCCGAAAAATCCCAACTAGGGGTATTTGGACGTTCTGAAGCCATTGGATCAGTCTATTTGGTATTTTGAGCATTGTAAAGCACATTTTTGAGCACTTTTAGCAAATAATACAAATGATCCATTGGAAGTTGGACTAGGAGATGTAGCCCAAGAGAGGGGCAAACTCCTTTATCATTTGTTGTGTTATGTGTTTTCTGTTCACTATTTATTGTTGCTATTATATGCATCTTTGATGAGTAATTTTCATAAAATTTGTGTTGCAAATTGATCCGTTTGCATTTTAACACATAAAATTTAACTTGCAAATATTTTCAAGAATACAAGCTTCTTCATTTTTAGATCAATGGCCCAATAGGATTCCAAATGGTGTCCCAAAAATGCACTTCTTGATATTTAATGATATCTGACATCGCCCACATATTTCCAACTTCATCCTTAACACCTCTACATGATCTTTCAATAGACTGTAGACTGTCCAATCATCTAGATATACTTCTAAAAAATTATGGATTAATTCTTTGAATGCAACTATGACTATTCTTGAGACTATTGTTGGTTCATTCTTCAGTCCAAAATGCATGACCGTGTACTGGTAGGATCCCCATTATGTGGAAAAGTGGTCTTGTACCTATATTCTGGGGCTATATTAATCTGATGGTAGCCCGAGAATCCATCTGTGAATGAGTATGCTTCTTATCCTCCTACATTATTTAATACCTCATCTGTGAAAGATGTGTGAAAAGGGTCATGTAGGCAAGAATCATTCAATTTCCTGAGATCTACACATATTCTTATGCCTCCTTGCTTCTTCATCTAAACTACTATAGGGATTACCCATTCAGATTCCTCCACTTGTTCTATGATACTAGCTTCTAACATTTTGTTAATTTTGAATATATTGGATTCATTCTATAAGGTCTTTTTATGACAGATCTAGCCTCAGTTTTGAGAGGTATATTCATCACTCCTAGTTCTATTGCTATTCCTTTCATATCTATAAAGGTTTTTGGGAATAGGTCACTGTACTCGCACAACAACTCTATTATTATTTCTACTATTTTTTCATCCCAGTAATCTCCAATACTGGCCATTTTGGGATTATCATTTGTCCCAATATTTACTTTATTCACCTTGATTGGCGTGGAAAATACTTTTGATGCTAGATATTTACCTTCCACCTCTCTTTCTCCTTTAATTTCTATAATTTGAATGTTACATGGGTCATATTCATCTGGTGCTTCTTCCCGTATATGGTAGCATGACAATAGTTCTTTCACTATTTGTCTATTCTATTGTTCATACTCTATTATAAGTTCAAGCTATGGTTCTTGAATGAATATTACCCCTCTGATTTGTTTGAGTGTTGAATCCATGTTTAGGCTCTCATGTTCAAGTGAGAAAGTGACTATAATTGTTTTTTGTAATGTTGTCCATTCTACAGTGCCTCTGCACATTTCTTGGTCTACATATCAGTTTGCTAGAATTCATTCCAATGTGTGAATAAAGTGATGAGGCCATTATTCTGTTGGTGTCATTTTCCTTAGTGTTCTACACTTCTCCAAGTGTTCGGCTGGTGTCCCCTATCCATCATATATTTGCAGTTGATTGCTTCCCTGTTTTTCACCGAATCTAATGTGCACTAGTCGCTTACATTTGTACCATTCCTTGACTGTCTCTTTGTGTGCACCCCACCTTCTTGTAGGTGTTTCCTTGAGTGTTATGTCCAGGGATAAGAGCCTCTGATTTTCTAAAAATTCATCTTCATATCTTGTTAGAAATTCTTCTAATTCATTGAACCCATGAAAACTAGGAGGTTCTCTTATCTTTGTACCTAACCATCTTAATGCACAGTATATTCTTGTGCACCTTCTTGTGGATACTTCATGTAATCTTTGTCACTAATTCTCAAAACCTGTATCTAGTTTTGACGCAAATGATGTGATACTTCTCCAGCTGAGTACTCCATCTGTAGTTTGATTTACATAAGCTTCTTCTCGTGTAGTCATTCTGTATAATTGGTTGATTTACTCTAGGTCTAAGCAAGTGGGTTCTACAAACCATTCTTCTTTTGATGGGTCTAGTGGCACAACAACTCTGTACTCTCTTGATTCAAATGTCATCTTCATTTTATTTAAATTGATTATGGCCTAGTTGTCAAACTCCCACTCCAAGTGAAGCAATTCTAGATAAGGTGTTGTGACATACACTATTTCTATTACTTCAAAATTGGCTTTAGTGCACACTCCATCCATATCTACTATCACATCCCTTAGCCTTTTGATTGGCAGAACCCTATGTTGATTTTCTAGTTTAAGCTGAACAGGTGAATATCCTAATGTGGGATATCCCATACATTTCCATGTATTCTTGGGTAGCACATTTTCTTTGGAGTCTAAATCCAGTATAATATTCCCCATGTTGAGATCCCCAATGTTGGCATTCAGTCTGAATTATCTACTTGTTCTCCTCCTTGTATGCAAGTGATTAACTATTTTCCGCTCTATCTTTCCCTCTACGTCTGTGTTACATACTTCTAACATATTTTGTAACACTTTAACAGATGATGGATCATTTAGTATTTTAACACAGGATTGCAGAAAATACTTGATAGTACTTACTTGTCCTAGGGCTTTTGCTTCATTAGTGTGATCCAACGATGAAGGAATATCATACATTGGTACGTCCTGAGTATGCTACACAGTTGATGTATATGCAATGTCTAGCCTCAAGAATTCTTGTCTACCTTTCTTCAATATCTCCTTTTCATTTTGCGCATCAAACTGCTTCTGTGTTTCGACATTTTTCTTCACCCATTGGTGTTGTGTTGGATCCTGTCTTAATGTGTCATCTCATGTATTAGCTCCTCTACTCGTAAATATGTTGATATTTCTTCCATCATCCCTTGATTCTACAGAAATCCATTGAACATTTCGATTGTTCTGATTTCTCTTTTCCTGGATCTTCCCCAATAGTGTTAGATCGTATTTTGTATCATGATCTGATGCGTGAAAATACATACATGTTGTAGGTGGAAGTGGAAATTCTCTTGCATAGTTTCCTGGTTGCTGACAGTTATGGCATACCACGAGTCCTCTTCCTCTTCCAAATCCTCCTCTACCTCATCCTCCACCTCTGTAGGCATCACAAACTCCTCGCGGTGCATTGAACAGGGGCACCTGATTGTAATGTGCAGGATTGTATTGTGGGTGCATGGTATTGTACTATGGTTGTGCAATGTTATATGGAGATAGTACTTGGTTAAAATGTGGTGCATATTTCCCTATCATCATTTCCTCCTACACCCTATAGGTGTCTAATTTTATTTCACTCATTAGATCCATTTTCCTACAATCTTTGTCATCATGGCCTACTGACTTGCAAAAGTTGCAATAAGAACTCTTAGGCACTGTCTAGTATTTCTGCATCATTGGACAATGGTATGGATCATGCCGATGTGTATTACATATATCACACCATAGTCCTCATGATCAAAAAGGGTTTGGTATCCCCATTTCCATGCACTCCGCGAAATTCAGGAATTCATTCTTGTGGTGTCCTTCTATCCTACATGTGGTACACCAAATAAATTCTCTTTTGTCCCTACTCCTATTCTGGTTTAATTTAAATGTTATATTTTTCAGGTCCTCCTTCAACTCCTCTATTGTTGGATCTCTCTTCTGGTATTGGTTCTCTTCTAGTTGAAGGCTTCCTGCAGAGCCTCTACCTGGGTATGAAACTCATGTTGTCTCAAAGGGTATTTGAGGTGTGGTAACGTGGAACTCACGAATAGATGTTTATGGTGAATATATGTCATGACATACTTCAACTTTCCCTTCAATCGTTTGAATATATGGTCAATCTCCTAGACAGATTCCCTTGGTTTCTATCTGATCTTTATCATCTCATTTATGTACTGAACCTCTGAGCTAGGCTTATAGAATTCATTTATCAACAACTTCTTGATATCCACAATCATTTTGGTTGTTCCTGGTGGAATGTTTGCAGCTAATATATTTTACCAATCCAGTGCACAGCCTCTTAGTGTGATAGATAAATACGCAAGTTTTGTATCCTCGTCTGGGATATTTTTTGTTTCCCATATCTTTTCACAGATAAACAAGTTCTTCTCAGGGTCCTTGGATGCCTCTCCCTTGAATTCTATTAACCTAATGGTGGGATCATGTCCTGCCATCCTAAATGTTGAATTACTAACTCTGCATCGTGTAGATCCTTGAATAATGCTTCTTGAAATGGCTCCCCAAATTGTTTCTCACTATGTAGATGTACTTTCTGCTATGTTTCTTCTACTAAAATTCAATTGTCTAGACAGTGGTGTTCTCTTTGGTGTACTAGTCACACATGGGTTTATGGGTTCCACACTGAAACTGATATGGATAGGAGTTTTGCCTCCAGTTTCTTCTCTTGGACATATTTTCTTCCTTTCATATGTCGTGTGCAGTATTTCCTTAGTATTCTCCATAACCTATATATCCTCTACCTCTTCTTCATCACTTGCCAAGCCTTCCCTCAAAATTATGGCTCTCTTCTTATTGTTCACGTTGTATTGGTAGGGTGCTCCATTGCGTGTTATTCCAGTTGTTGTCATGATCTATTTCATCTAGTCTTCCTCCATCATAATTGGATCCAAGGCCTCCTCCTTCTTTCCTTTATCCATCTCTTGTCAGTGCTTCCCACCTTCCTCCATGCACGCATGGATGTTTAGTTTTCTTATACGATTGTTATTACACCTTTATTATATAGTAAAATATTTATGGAAGTGTAAAAAGATATGATATATCTACCTCGAGGTACCCTCATTAACTCTTTCTCTGTTGTGTTGTAATACTTCGTAGTATCTACTACAAATTCTGTGATAAATCCTGCAACAAGTATGTCTAACCAGAAATCTACTAGTCATGTAAATTTATTGTCAATGTGTTGTAATTGCGTGATCTCTAGAAAATTACACTCTAGTTGTATTATCCTATTTTAAGGGTGGTTTTACTTCAACCTTAATATCCATTCTTTCAACACATGTGGGAAATCACAAAAACATACTTCATACAAGTCACTAAATACGTACTTGTCCAAATATTTGTGCGGTGTTAACTTCGGGTTTCTATTATATTTTTGCGCAAATTCCAGATCCTTTATTTTCAACCAGCTCTCGATCTATGCCTTTGTTTGGTTCCATGGTCTAAGCATCCCTTTTATATTCTCATTATTTTAATGTTTCCCCACCCGATCTGACATTCTTTTTCTAATTCTTCAGTAGATCTCATTCACTCAATCCCATTCTGTTCCAACCAAAAAAATAACCATTTGTTGGTTAATTCATCCTTTCTACCATTCTTGGGCTAACCCAAGTTTAGGTCCACTATGATTTCCAACAAAACCCCTCTAAAACTATCGACCCCTCTAGTAAACCAGAAGGCAACGCAATACACAGGGTGCACTGCATAGTCTCATCTGAGATAGTTCTTATGGGTGTCTACAATGCTCAGGTGCTTGTAGCCTAGGAATGAGTGGGGATATGGGATTAAACTCTATGATATTCATTATTTACCTTAACATTCAGTTTATATTGAATACCCTCTCATTCTTATTCATGCATGCACAATAACAAATCTAACTAGTCATTCACGCATCTATCTAACATCTATTCATTGACAATAAAGGGAATACACAATATTCAATCACATAACACATGATCTACCATGGTTCACCCCTCCTAGGATACTTCCACAAACATTTGGATGCTCTACTCTTTTATTATAGTGTTTCCAAAAATGTAGCACTCTACACATTACAATTCCTCATTAGTGGGTCGAGATCTGCAATGACATAGACTACATCACACCAGGGTCCTCATCCTGTGATACAACCCTCAATACCTACCTTTATTTCCTCCCCTCGGCTCAAAATCATACAAAACAGATTGAAATTACAGTAATTATAACCTCAAATGACATAGTAACAATAATCAACCGAAAAGGAAGCATATTCCCACCCCAAAAACCAACCAATAACCAACAACAACAAAAACCACCACCCAACATCAACCACTCACAACCAACCACCCGACCTAGACCTCGTAGGTACCTACTTATACATGTTTCTGGATTTACCAACCATTACATTCTCTTACCAAAACCCTAACCCTATCATGGTTAGGTCTTCTTGCATGCATGCCTCACATGCTTTCCTCTTCTACACGCATGTCTGTCTTGCACATGTTGCTTCTCCTACAAGTGCATTTTCCTTACACATGCTAATTTTCTTTCATGCACATCTGTTTTCCACATGCTTCTTCTCCTACTAGTTGTATTGATCCCACGTCGTGATTTTCTTCTGAACTAAGCATGCGCCTAACACCATGAGATGCTAAAACTGTGATAACTTTGGGCACAAATCCCAAGACTACATCAAATCAAGAAGACAACCCATGAAAAATAATCCATACAAGACAGGAAGGAAATATAATGAACTTTGGAAGAAAAGAAGAGAGGATAAATCTCAAAGGAGAAATGTAGAAAGAAAAAGTTAATCAAATAGAGTGCCTTATGGAAAAATATGAATAAGAAAATCCGAAGAAGAAAGAAAGAAATATGATGAAGATATTTCACCTAAAAATGAAGAAATTGATAACAATAATTTGATGCATGAAACTCCTAATAAGGAATGTGAAATTCATAGCTTTGCATTTGAAGAGGAACAAGTTCAAGGAAGAAGAATTTCTAAAGAAGAAGATGAAAAAGATTATGGTGAATAAAATAGTGTTGATGATGACGAACTCTCAAAAGAAAATCAATATGTAGAATAGTGTGATGAATAAAAGAAATAATATCTAAAGAAGAAAGAAACAAAAGTGGTTCAAAATATATAAAGACGGAGTATGAACATATAAAATTTATTAATGATATTAAAGACTAGTAAAGATCTCTTGGAATCAAAGAACTAGATAATATCAAGAAGAATAAGAAATATGTCAAGAAGATAAGTAATATTCACAGTGTTGTCCGTTATGACAAAGGATAAGAAGAAAAAAACCTATTTGAAGACAAAAATGCCAAGGGATTGAGATAACAGTTGGCACGTTCATAGGGGGAGAAAAGTAGTAAAACTTTTCTTTTCTTTCTCATTGATGTCAAAATCAGAGAGATAAAGATAAAAACAAAGTCCAAAATAAATGGGATAAAGACAAGGGAAGCATCACCTTAGTGGGATCATCATCTCAGGGAGAAAATATAAAGAGTAAACCAAAGTCATCTCAAAGCACTCCAAATAAATAATACATTTCACAAGGGAAGTAAGATTGTTTTACTAAGGTTTCCATCAATAAAAAGGGGGATATTGTTGGCAATTTGGGTGTCATTGATGTCAACCTTGATAAATAGGTGAAGTATCATTGATTGATTGGTTTGAGAATCATTTTTAATATTGGACATGTTGTTATGAATGTGAATTGAATGTCAAGCATTGTCAATATTGGACATAATGCTATGAATTTTGGACATAATGTTATGAACATGAATTGAATGTCAAACATTGTCAACATTGGACATAATGTTATGAAGGTGACTTGAATGTCAAACATTGTTAATATTCAACATAATGTTATGAAGGTGACTTGAATATCATTTGAAAGATAATATTGGATAATATATTGTATGATCTTGATACACTTATCCTATATTGTATAAGGTTGATATTGTGTCATTAACATCCATGCACAAAAGAAGAAATTGTCTAGATAAAAAGGGTAAATGGATAATCCAATATGAATCCATACAAATCACAAATAAAGAAGTTAATAAGACATGGTTCATTAAAAGTGATTCAAAAAATATCAATTGAAGAAGAGTCCAGAGATGAGACATAATGTCAAGGGTGGATTTTTGGTGAGGAATCATTGACGCCATCAAGTTGCAAGTTGATTCAATTAAAACAACAATAAGGTCCACTCTCTCAATCGACTACAAGATGAGTCAACCGACTGAAAGCCTGCAGATTGATGGAAGTTGGAGAAGAGAATTCGGTGGATTTCATGACGAGTTGAAGACAAGTCAACCAACTAAAGTTTGAAGTTGAAGAGAAATTTAGTCGGGAAATACAATTTGGCCAAAGCAAGTCGAGACGAACAAAGTCAAATTTCTCAAGTCAATTTTTTTCCAAGTCGATTCGGTCCAAGAAATAAGTAACCTAAAGGTCGAAGTCAGAGAAAAATTAAATACAATTTAGGACGAGGTTGAAGAAATATGGGTCGACTAGAATTGAAATACTAAAGTCGAAATTTCTCCTAGTTGACTTGAACAAAAAGATGTTTGTCGGTCAAATGAGGAAGAAAATAGGAAAAATGATGAGACCAAGTCAAATATTTAGTGACTAGCAGTTGAGAAGGAGCCGATTTTAATATAACAATCATGTAAAATGTTTACAAATTGAGTTTAAATAATCACCAACAAAAGAGATATGTGGAGGTCAATTTAGACATTCACAAAAAGGTAATATTTACTTAAGTCGATCTGGCATCCGACGATGAAAGGAAAATCTAGGCAAGTCTCCTTCAAAGAACCGCCTGTATCGGCCACCTTGCACACATTCTAGGGAATTTTCTTGCATATCGGAAAATTGGGAATGTTCTGCAAAACATCCATGTCGTAGAATTTTAAAATTCATTTCCATCACTCTCGAAACTTCATACAAAAATCACTGTCTAAATTGGTGTATGAAAATCGGTTAATAAAAGTTACAATTTGTGTTAATTAAATGAACAGGTGTAATGTTTCATTCCAAAAGGAAACTTTTTTTATAAGTGACACCCTTTGGAGGACTATATAATTAAAGTAATATGAAGGGAATAAGGTGTCTTGGTGGATATATATGTGTGTGTGGGTGTGTGTGTGTGTGTGTGTGTAATGGATTGAATGAAATTTCGTTCTATCAGGTTGGTGTCTATTTACAAGTTGAGTCTTGTCATGAGGATTGGGTTCCTCACATCTCAGTTGACTCTGTGATCAATAAGATGGGTATTTTTATGCGGGTTGGATTCGTCATTTCTTAGTTGGATCTGAGAACTACAAGCTGGGTATTGTATCAGAGAGGTGGTTATCCCATATTCAGTTGACATTGAAAATATTAAAGGATTGATTTTATATGTGTTCATACAAGTTAAATAAATAAATGAATGATATTTTATCTGCTTCATACAATTTGTGTTTTATAAGTTTATGAATAATTAATTGAACTGCATATATCTTATTCAGATAATTTAGTTAATGTATGAAAGTGTGAAAAGTAGTCAAAAGTTTCATACATTGATTCATCCCCCCCTCTCAGTGTTAGTGTGTGTTTCAACAACTAGACCCCTGAATTGATCATATAGTTGAATAGTTTAAGTAATAAAAATTTTCACGTACTTGATTTTTGGTTGAATATTGTACTGGTGGGTTAAATTGTAGTGTTTGCAATTGATTGTACCTAGTCTTATAGTGTCACAGAGATGTAATTGGATATAAATGTTGTTGTGAGACAAGAATGTCATAAGGATGGAATCTAATTCCTAGATTCCTTTGTGCACATAGGGGGATTAGGGGATGACCAAAGTATGGTATGAGATTGGAAATCATGAATAAGAATTAGATGGAATAAGGATGTTGAGAGAGAAAGAGACTAAATCACACGAATATATTAGAGTATTGCACTATGGGAAAAGGTTTAGGTATAGTAAGAAGGAGATTGTGGATGAGAGAGAAGAGCAACAAAGAGTGTTTGAGAAAAGTGACCCCTATGCAATACTTCATATCAAACTGTACAAAGAAAGGAAATATAAATAAAAGGATCCTCAATATAGTCTAGTAGAAGAAGGAATTTCATCTCAGATCATAATATGTGTCGAACCCATGACCCTGTGTGTGTCACCCAGATATGAAGCGGAAACCAAAACTTTATCGACAAAAATTATAGTTAGTGGAGGAAGCGAGAACAAGAATCAAACAACATCACCAAAGTGTTGATGGGCGAAATTGACCACTCATCAACTGGAGGAGTGGATCCGGTCCAGGGTTGTCTAAATAAACCAAGCCATTTGGATTAATCCACTCCAATGGGTTTAGTGGCTCCGTTGGCCGATCTAAGTCCTACGAAAGTGAAAATAAAAAAACTAAAGAAACTAACAAAATAAAAACAAACAGCTGTTGAAAACTATATACAATCTAAAATATTCACAGTTTGCTAACTAATGTTTATAAAATAGTAATTTTACTTATTAAATGTACAGTGTATCGATATGATTAAATCTCCATTATATGTATAGTATTCACAAAATGAAAATTTTGATCAAAATCTGCGAAAATCATATATGAATTGACAGTAAAGCTATTGTTCAGTATTTTTGATTTTTTATAATTCTTATAAAATGGAAATGAAATGACAGTTGTCTAGTTGAGAAATAAAAATAACAATCTATACAGTGTATCCAAACTACAGGAAATTCTTATATTAATTAAACTAATAGAATGGTACTAGCAAACTAACCTGTAATCGCATATCCTATGTGTCATGTGCGTAGCATATACGTTTGTTGTTTGATGAGGCCAACACACACCAGATTTTCCCAATGCTTCTCATAAACGCGAAGCAATAATGCTTTGAATGCTAATGACAGAACAAGTAAGATATGTAGGAACAACAATTTATAATTTGACAAATGATCATATTTAGGTAAATCTGACTATGAAAATTTGCATATAACTGCTCATTGAATAAAGAAGATCAACCTTCTAATCATCACATGTGAACAGATTAATTGTTCTATATAAAATGAGAGACATAAAATATGGACACTATATAAATATTATCACATCAACCTGTAACAAATCATGATATCTAAAGTAGTCAAAATTTGATTACAAATCGAAATGAGCAAAACTTGAACATAAATATGATATATTGAAGCTAAAGCTGTGAAAATATCCACTTTCATTCAAGTCTGAATAATCACCAATCCATATTTTTTTCTCCCAGGTAGCGATGGGTCTTAGTTTACAAAATAATACATTTATAAAGGCCACAGGATCTAAAAACTTCCTGTGGAAATCATCAAATCAGTTCCAAAAATTATGGGGAATACAATCTCCCAAATTCCCATTGTTATCCAAAACTAACATCCTAATCTAAAACCATGTAAAGAAATAGAAAGTTCAGAGATGCCACTGGCGATCCAATCTCCTTTAGAATTCATATGTACCTATAAACGCACAAGAATACATGACTTCATATTGCATTTTAGTTGTAAAATCAAAGAATTCAAATTTTAGTAACTAGCTACAGAATCTCACGATTCTGTAGCTAGTTATTATTATAAACATAATCGTGTTTTATCAATTCAATCAAAACATAAATGGATACAATTTGAGAAAACAAATATTGTATGCTAATTCAGAATAAAAAACAAAATCATCTTAAAATTACTTTTAAAATACTATACCTCGGATTCGGGGATTCGTTTTGATCAAGCTATTTTCGAATTTACAATGGTAGTGGTCGCCTCCACATTCTTAAAGACAATAGAACCTGTGGTCTTCTGTCTTTTATCATTAGCTTGAGCTACATTTTGCAATCTATCATTCTCCTTAGTTATCACTTTCACTCGTTCCTCCAAGGACTTGCTCTGAGATTGGAGAAAAGGGACGTTTGTATAATATCGGTCAAGCCACGACTTACATTCATTGCACTGTGGTTGAACAGGATGTGTATTCACAGGTGAGGAACTTCTTAATTGACCAGCAGTTTCTCTATCGAGTTTGATCCCAAGGAAGTTGGGGTCATCTCTAAGACACGGTGGGAGGTTTGTCACATAGTCATAGGGATTAACTGAGCAAAGTCCGTGTGAGTATGGATACTCTTCATTTAGAAACTGTTCGATTTCGGAATCAAAATCTTCACTTAACAGAATTGGTTTTTGGTCTGTTTTTTCTTTACGTTTATTATGACCACACCATGAAACCCAGCGCGTGGCCTTTTTACCCTTGTAATTGATATCACTATTACCTTTACCCTTTTTCCTTGCAGATTTTTTAACAAGCTTACCACTAACTTTTGGACATGAATCAGGCAGGGTGTCGGGTTGGGTAGTGTTCAGGTAGTCGAGGGTTCAACAGAGGGAAATAGCAAAGGAGGGGGAATGACAGGCCCGACAAAGGTTTCTGTAACAATGGATTTGTCAACTTGTCCTATTTCAGGACTGGCAAAACCATTCCTTAACAAGAAAGCGTCCCAACAATCGCCATTCAACTTCAACTGATGAACCATAATAACTTTAATTAAATAGTGGTGGAAGAGGCTGGAGTCATATTTCTCCTTTTTGAAATGCTTAGCCATTTTGTATAAACTCCGAAGGAGAAAATATGGCATGTTTAAGGGAAAATCGATGAAACTCATGAGCAACCGCAAGTGGTATAATAAAACTAAACCGTATCTACCCTCACAGGTAACGAACTGATTGATGATAGCTAACAAATCGTGCCATCTAGGTTTTAGAGCTATAACGGGAATACCTTTGTCGCAGCTGCTAATATTCCTTGAGGTAAACAATAGTGACCAGGGTACTTCGTCAACCTTTGAATTTTTAAACCATTTTTGTCCCACGACTGGCAGACCAGTGGCTGAGCTAATGAAATCTTCGTTCAACTCGAGTTGGACGTCCCCAATTTTGGCTCTGCAACCATCGAACGTTAGCGCGAATTGTTGAGAAACTACCAGGTTAAAAACCTCAAAATTCTCAACAAAGACCCGCCAACCATTCCTCTCTAAGTCCTCTCGGGCATTATCAAACAACAACAAATTTTGGACACTATTGGGTTCAATTATCACTACAAGAGCCATAGCTAATAGCACAAAACCAACAGGGTATTCGGCGATAGGGTTTGACAGGATAGACACAGAACCATTGTCCCGAAGCTTCCCCAACACAATGCAAGGGCAACCCAAAATTCAAGGGTAGAGCGTTAATGCTATGCGTGCGAGGATAGTGGTGTAAATCGAGGCCTATGCAAGAACATCATATCGGGCTGTACCTGGAACGACGCCTTTGTGTAATGGTACATTAAAATCATAACAGTGCATATCCAAAATAATTTTAATCAACATGTCAAATGAACCATTACATAACCACAATTTGACCCAAAAATCAATGTGTCAATCAAACCATTGTGTCAAAGATTTTGTAAATCAACACCATATTAACAATAATCAAATGCATAAATGTTTGGTGTTTTGATAAATATGTGACCAGTGGTGTGTTCGAGGTCAAGGAGTTATAACCACATAAACAAATAGGTTCATGATAAACCAAATGATCATTTTGATGTAATCAACATGAATTCCAACTGTGGGTTTTCATGCTTGCAGTCTTGAAAATGAAAACGAAAAGCAGGTATGCAAAAAGCGAAGAATAATGATATCATTTAAACAGTTGCGACGATTAATGAGGGTTAAAAAACCTTGTGTAGGCAGCTTGTAAAAAAGATAGAAATCAATATGGCTACCAACACAAACGTAATTGATACACATAATGCAATGGAAAGTGTAATACCCCTAGGATAAACCCCAATTGTACATATAAATGTAACTGTAATATACATATGAGCTAGTGAGATGAAGGAACAAGATCTTTAGTTTGGTTCTACACGCATTGAGTTAGTGCACGTGAATATCACACCAAAGGAGTGCGATCAGTTTAAAATATATAGTGTGCACCTATGTAAGTGCACATGAATGGCACACTCAAGGAGGAACAACTTGAAGTATAAAGAATGCATCGGTATAAGCTCGCAAAGATGGCACAATAAAAGAAGATCCTTCCACGATGGTGCATATTCCAGGGTTCAACGCACATCATCTTAGCGCACATATTTTGGAGACCAGAGAGTCGTTCTGAATATATGTTATGATGTGACACACACCAGTGTAAGTGCACGAGGGTGGTGCACTAAAAGAGGAGTGCACAGATACCATAAGTTTAACGCACATCGGCTTAGTGCGCGATCTTTGTATTTTGAGGTTGGTGATCTTGGATACAAAAAGTACAGTACTGTTGTACTAAAATTGTAAATTTAATCATATGAAAATATAATGAAAATACATCACTGTGGCAGACCAACCACGTAAAAGAGTATGTGGGGATAAAAATACACTAGTTGAGGAAAAGGGCACTAAGTTAAGGGGGTTTAAACCCAAAGGAATATTATATTAATATTCCTTAAAAGTATAAAGTAAGGATATTTTTTTATCCTAAGTCCAAAGGAGGGGGACATGTGGACCGATGGAAGTTCTCCACTTGACAAGTGTCAAGTTGGCGACATGCATTCATATAGGTTGGACTTAGTACCTTTTGGAGGGTAATCATGATTCGATCATGGAGAGATGGAACCTTGGTGTTACTGTCATCAAACTATGTTTTTACTATCACAAATATATGTACATTGATTAGCATGGAGAGTTGGATTGAAGAGGTGGGTTGTCAAGTCTGTAGGACATTGCATTCTCTCGAGTTGAGATAATTGTTGGGAATTAATTCTCGAGGTGCCAAACTGTAGCGATAGGGCTTTGAGAATTATTGTCTGGCCTATTATTGAATCCATGGAAGGGAAGTGGGGAAACCAAATGATTGTTGAGAAGAGAAGGGGCACACTTCTAGGGGTGGGACAAACATGTGGGGAATGAGGGACTATAGGCTGTCAGTGTTAACTGGCACCTGTGATGGAGTTTCTTGTAATTGAGTCACATGTGACTAAGTTACCTATGACTGAGTTCCTATTGACTACGATACTTTAGCTTGGATAGGAAGCCTTACCCAAGTGGAGTTTAGCCAGCTTGGGGGTGACCCAGTACTGAGAATTATGAGTAGCATGGTCTAAGGATGGGAGGAATGTGGAAGGTCTGCATGAAGTTGGTTTTGTTTAATCAAAGATAAGTGTCAATTGTGTGTAAATCATGTATTGTAGAAATAATTATGCATTTTTCTTTCACGAGTTTATCCTATTTATGATGCATGTATATGTTTGTTATGGTTATGTATATAAATGTGCATTGGAGAGTGTATTTTTATGTTTTAGTTAGTATCAAAGAAATTTTGTTGAATTATTGGTAATGGAGAAAGTACAATATGGTATCATAGTTCAGGAATGTTTTAAGTGGCATAACCCAACAAGCGGCTGGGTATGTTACAAAGTGGTATCAACGTTGATGACAAGGGATATTTTGGTGTGATGCTCCCGACCTAGGTGGTTGGGTGCATTACAATATGGTATCAAAGCCTAGTTTTCAACACTGAGCCTAGATGGGTTGAGTTAGTATAATGCCGAAGCATATTATTGTAGAGAATTAAATTCAAGAGTGGCTAAATTTCAATTTACAGTGCATCCATGATGGAAATTTGAAGGAATTGAATGGAATTGGGTAAAAGCCCCAATTTTTGTTATTAAATTCATGGAGAATTTCGGGAAATTTGGTTAAGTGATGAGATATCCCTAATTTTAATCCTTTTTTAAGGAATTTCAGATAGGAAATGGTCAAATTTGAACTTACATGGAAACCACGATAGATTGGGTGGAATTGTTTGAATAAAATTCTCAATTCGTGAATGAATTTGGAAAAGCTCTCATCCAAAATGTCAACCAGTGATGCACTTAAAAAAAATTGTTGCAGAGGTCAAAATTGGGTATATTGGAGTGAAATTGAGCAGATTTCATGATTGCAGAACGTCCATTGTAGAAATTGGGTGAAAATTGGGAAAAGGCCCCAATTTCTACATCAAAATTTATGGAAAAAAAAAAATTAAGCATCGAAAATATTGTGCGCACTAAGTAGTAGTGATGTGTATAAAAATAAAGGTGCACTGGAGTGCACATTAAAATTGGGTACTACAATGTGTAGAGCCACTGATGTGGAAAAATAATGTTGTGTAGGTATGCACACTAAACATTTGGTGTTGCGTAGAAAATAAGGGTGCACATGATATGTTGATCCATATTTTATGAGTAGAACGAAATGATTACAGATTATTAACATGTATTTAACACAAAATAACAGAGGTACAGTAAAAATGGTTTTCTATTCAATAAGGACATAAGTTGAAACTGTAAAATGTAGCAAAAAACAAGCTTGTTGGAATGGTGGCAGTTTATCTTTGAGAAGAGATGTGATGGTTGTGCTCATTCGCAAGAAGATGATTACAATGAGCCTCTGAAGGCCTTTTTATAATAAACAGGAATGCCAAAACCCTAGACATCCAAAAACCTAACCCTAGGAGATGAAGCACCAAAAGTCATGTGGGCCCTGTTTGGGTAAGTTAGTACATCAACTTCCCATAGTTGTAACTTTTTCATACGATCTCTGTTTTAGTCACACGATAGCCCGTTGAAAAGGTATCATGGAGGAGATTCATTTTGGGACAAAATCAAAGGAACTTCAATGTTTCTCCCCATTTTCCCAAAAAATGTCATTAAGGGCCTCAAAATGGGTCTGAAAATTTTTAGAACCCGAAAAACTGCTAAAAATAGTAAATTAGCAAAATTGCCACAAAACTATTTTGAGCCAGTTGGAAAAGGTGGGTGGCCATCGATATCCACCTGGATCAATACTCCCTCCTTAAGAAGCAATGGTATCCATTGTGTTGAGTTCCCCCATCAAATGAAGAAAGTTTTGTTCATTTTGGCCTCAGGTGAGCCACTTGCCTTGGTGCAGGAGTTGCCCTGCTTTGATGACTCGATAAAGATGGATCCTTTGTTGTTGAGATCCCTTGATCTGTGTGTCCACAATCTGATCACTGGATGCATGTTGTATGTAGTTGGGGTTGAGATCTGTTGGTGTCAGTTGTTCTTCTACTTCTAAGGTGTCTAATAATGGTGGGAGATAAGGGCGAAGGAGATCCATGTTGAACACTGGGTGAAGTCCAAGGAAAGGAGGAATGTTGAGCTCAAAACCATTATCCCCCATGGCCTTGGTGATGGTGTACGACCCATAATAGAGTGGGTGAATCTTTCGATGGGGTCCCGTAAGGCATTATTTTTGCAAGTGCAACCAAACTTTGTCGCCGACCTGAAACTTATGTGGCAGCCAATGTTGATCATGGTGTTTCTTGTACTTGTCATTGGACTTCTGTAGGATATCCTGAACCTATTGGAAATTGTGATATATTGAGGTGAATGCAAGGTCAAGTGCAACATCTATGTTACCCAATGGTTGGAATCCCAACCCCAACTGAAAGGGGTTGTGGTTGGTTGAGATATGCAGGGCTCAATTGTAGCTATGATGGACATAGAGAAGGTTGACATCCCATGTGAAAGGGTGCTTGAAATTATACATGTGAAGGATATGCACAATCATTCAATTTACGACCTCGGTTTGGGCATCTGTCTGGGGGTGGAAGGTCATGGATTTGGTGAGCTTGGTGTCCAGTAGTAAGCAAAGGCTTGACCTGAATGTGCTGAGAAATCAACTATCCTGATATGAGATAATGATTTTTGGGATTCCAAAATGTACCTAGACTCATTCAAATATGAGCTTGGTAGTGGCCTCTGCTGTGATGCTCTTCTTGCAGTCAACCAAAATCACCATATTAGAAAAGATATCAACAACCACAAAAACAAAAACATTTACCCACTTGGTGGATGAGAGGCCCAACATGTAGTCCATTGATATGGATTCCCATGGCCTATCAAGAGTAGGAAGAGGGGTGTACATGCCCTGTTTATTAATGGTCGGTTTGGCTATAGTGCAGGTAGGGCATGACCTGATATACTTGCTGACCTCCTGTCAAATTTTCAGCTAGTAGAAATGTTTATGTAGCATCGCCACCATATTTTCGATGTCAAAGTGTCCTACCACTCAACTATAGTGGGCTTCCCATATCATCTTCGTTTTCTCACTTGATGGAACATAGATATGGACTAGACAACATAGCAACCCATCCTGAAGATGGAAATTATCAACAACTTTGTTTTCACCCAACATTTGGTAGGTAGTGGCGAAGACTGGGTCTGTATCATAGAGTTGGGGCCATCCAGAGGTTTCATGGCTGCAAGAGTTTAGCACCATGGTGAGTGGAAAAATTGGAGGTTTGCCAAGGCAATCAACGACATGATTGGTGCTTCCTGTTTTATACTTGATGTTGAGGTGGAATTTCTACAAGTATGTGGACCACTTTTGATGGTGGTCATTCTACAATTTTCCTTGTGTCTACATGAATTGTAGTGGCTTATGATTAGTTTGGATGATTGTCTCCTTCCCAATAATTTAATGTATCCATTGGCAACATGATTTCACAATGGAGTAAATTTATTTGTCGTAAGTAGGGTATTTACAGACAACATCTGACAATGTCTCACTATGATAGGCCACGGGGTACCAGTGTTGAGTGAGAATGATGCCCACAACATAGTTTGAAGCATCTGTCTCGATCTCAAAGGGTTGTTGTAGGTATGGTAGTGAAATTAATGGGGATGAGTGATGTAGGAGCATCATTAGCAAGCACGAGTGGAGGACAGTTGGATATACACTAGCACGCATTTTTAAGACATTTTGAAATTTCGAAAGAAAGAAAATTAATGTAATAGCTAGAAGGATGTAATTGCCTTTAATGTTTTGGGGATTGTAATACAGATCTTGATCTTTCACTCTCATCTGTTGGTTCTAGGCATTTCTTGTAATAAATGTAAAGTAGGTAGTAATATTTAATTCGATAAGATAACTTAAGTTTGTAGGAGGGAAAAACTCAAGAAGACTCCCTCGTGGATGTATTGTATTATCATTCTCATTGTATGAATAGTAGAGAAAGAGAGAGAGCAGAGAAGAACAAATATTTTAGAAGTTGTATGAGAAGATAGATGTTGTTGTTGTATACCATGTATAGAAGCACTCAAATTAATATAAGAATCCTTTGATCCAATTGTCTAGTGTATTTATGGTTCCTGTATGAATCTATTAAATGGTATGTTTACAGTTTATTTTTAGTCTCTGTTATGCATTTGTTTCAATGCCATATGTATGTGATTTCATGTTGAATGTATGAAGTCCATGAGATGAGTATAGTTTCAATTTTTTCTCTTCCTGGGAATTCCTGCAAGGAGTGTAGTGAAAGTCCGCAAGGAGTGTGTCGACAAGATTCTGAGTTTTATCTCAGAAATCTTGGGAGACATAACGTTAACTTATACCAGTATAAGTGCGAGTATAGCACAGAGACATGCAAGGTGTACGTAGGATGAGGGGAGTCTCAGACTTTTCCAACCCAAGTGAGCGGTTGAA
This sequence comes from Picea engelmannii, assembly GCA_009831015.1. NCBI lineage: Eukaryota > Viridiplantae > Streptophyta > Pinopsida > Pinales > Pinaceae > Picea > Picea engelmannii. Next base: position 1,140,119 of record ML777071.1, on the reverse strand, counting down.
GAACTTTGTCGCAAGGAGTGCACAAAGTTGGAGGGTTTTAATAACCAGAGGTTATTGTGGAAGCCACAAGGAGTGCGTGCAAGATTCCTTAGAATCCTTGAGTTTGAAATAAGGATAAATCTTAGGAAGGATAGAGACTTAGAGAAGTTCAGAAGGGTTAACACCGAGTTAATTGTCCAGGAGACACTGAGAGTCTCGATGGATGGTGGAAATTATTAAAGGGACAAACGTCGATTTCTATGGGCCGTTGGATCTAGTAGATCTACGGGAAGGATAAGGGCGAGAGTATTTCAACACTCGCAAGCTCAAGAGGGATAGTATTTTTCGATCTCAAGGGGAGATATATCCGTTGATCCCTTCCATGGGAAGGATAAATCGAAAAGTCATAATTCAGAAGGAAGAGGGAAGTCCACTTCCAGACTCACGAAGCGTGAAGTACCACTTCACGAAGAAAGAATCTAGACCATTGGATCATGAAAGATAATGGATCGTTGATCTAGAATGAGTAGAACTTAGGGTTCAGGGTTCAGAAGAAAGGATATGAGATAATATTTTGGCATTTGCAAAGTGTGAAGTCTTGAATTATTTGGGGAGTTGGGCCCCAAGTCATAGCTGGAGGTCACATTGTCGGAATATAAAAGGGAGGAGGTAGCATTCTCTAAGCCCTAATTCATAGTTTGGTGATTGGAAGAGTCGAGGAAACCCATAGTAGAAAACCTAAGTTTCGCAAAGTCACGAAGCGCCTTTTGGTTAGGCTTTTGGTCACAACCAGTGATCACGTGGAGAGGAAAATTACTCTGAGTTGTTATTCGCACGAACGTAGTTTCATAAGAAGGACCTGTGGATTTTTTTTGTGGGGGTTTCAGCAAGGACCTGGAGAGTTGCTTCAACTCAGGAATGGAGGAAGATCCATAGACTGGGAGGTCAGCAGACCCTGTCGAGGTAGGGTCTTTGTGTCAGGTGGTATCAGAGTGAACAAATATTGTTTTCTGTAAGCAAGAGAAGATAGAGGACAATTTTGATTTGAATTCTGTGTGGACAGGTTGAAACAATGCCACCAAGGAGATGTGCAGAAAGAACTTTACCTGATCCAGCTGTGGAAAGGGAAATGAGAGAACTTTGTGCTCGGTTAGATGCTATGGATACAACAGAAAGATGAACACCTGATACTGGAGATATCAGTGAGGCTAAAAGTGAGAAAAAAGAAGGAGTAGAATAAGTTGTAGCCGAATATGTTGTAGAAGAACGTCTATTTAAATTTGTTGCAAGGATAGGTGCCATAGCGAAGTTGGACATTTCGATGTATGAAGGAAACTTGGACGTTGAGGAGATGCTAGATTGATTTAGAGATCTAGATAAATTCTTCGACTATGAGGATGTTGAAGAAGTTAAGAAAGTTAAGCATGTTGTCACTAGGTTGAAAGGACATCCAACACTATGGTGGGATGAACTGCGAGCTGATAGGCATTGCAAAGGAAAATAAACAATTAAAATTTGGGACAAGATGGTAGAGAAGATGAAATCCAATTTCATACCCAAATATTATCAAATCAATATGTTTCAAAGAATGCAGAATTTGAGACAGAAAGGGATGACAGTGAAGTAATACACTGAGGAATTCTAGAGACTTAACATCAAAGAAGGTCATCATGAGAGTGATTATGAAAAGGTCACCAGGTATATGAAGGGCCTAAGATATGAGATTCAGGATGAGATGAGCATGGTGACAATATGAAATGTGGAAGATGCTTATTAGGTTTCTCTGAAGGAAGAAGAGAAATTGTCCCGAAAGAAAGGTCAAAGGGGTAGAGGTAGAAGTTAGAGAAGAGGCAAAGCAATTTCCCAGGATAGAGTACATAAGCCCAAGGATGAAGAAAAGAAACCTCATAACCATCCATAAAGTGGAGGAAGTTCACAAGGAAGATAATATGTCGATAGGAACATTTTTCCTCGAGCAAGAGGAAGAGGAAGAGATAGAGGAGGTGAAGTAAAATGTTTTTTCTGTGGGAAGATAGGACACAAGTTTTGGGAATGTCCCGATAGAAAAAGGGATGGAGGAATCAAGCCTAGAGTGATATTGCTTCCCACTCATGAGAAGTATAGTATTTATTGCTTCTTCTTTCACCTTCTTGTCTTCAATTGGCAGCAACATATGCGTCCTACCATTCTTCTCCAAGGTGTAAGTGTTCTTTCTTCCATCATGAATAACATTTATGTCATATTTCCAAGGCATCCCCAACAAAAGATCATAGACATCCATGGGAATAACGTCACATAAAATCTCAAGGTGAAAGAAGACTCAAGCAATACCTAGAGTCATCTTGACCAATACCTCAATAGATGATCTACCTAAGGAAATTCAGGAACTACTGTAGAATTTCATTGATATAGTGGTGGATGGTTTTCCTTGTTCATTTTCTCCCATCAGAATTATAATCCATCACATTGAAATTATACTAGGAGTGAGTTTACCAAACAAATCAGTGTACAGATTGACGTAGCAGGAGAATGAAGAGGTTAAGAAGCAAGTCCAGGATTTGATGGACAAAGGGTTGATTAGAGAAATCTTGAGTCCATGCGCTGTACCAATAGTGTTAAGTTCGAAGAAGGATGGTGGATGGAGAATGTGTACAGACTTGAGGGCTATACACAAAATCACCATCAGGTATAGATTTCCTTTATCTAGGATGGATTCCTTGATGGACTACTTGAGTGGGGCAAAGTTTTTTTCAAAAATTGATTTGAAAAGAGGATATCATCAGATTAGAATGAGGGAAGGTGATGAATGGAAGACATCACTCAAGATGAATGAAGGATTGTATGAATGGATTGTCATGCCATTTGGCTTGAAGAATGTGCCAAGTACTTTTATGAGATTGATGAACGAAGTCTTGAAATATTTCATTGGAAAGTTTGTAATTGTATATCTTGATGATATAATGATATTCATTAATACTGAGGAAGAACATTTAAGACATTTAACATCAATGATGAGGAGGTTGCAACAAGAGAAGTTGCTGATAAATATGAAGAATTCATCTTTCATGAAGACAAAGCTTATTTATTTAGGTTTTGTGATCTCTTCGAATGAGTTGAAGATGGATCTGGAGAAGTTAAGAGTGATCAAAGAATGGTTTTTTCCAAGGAATATATTTGAAGTCACAAGCTTCCATGGACTAGCCAATTTTTACAAGAAGTTCATCAGAAGTTTTAGTGGGATTTGTGCACCAATGATGGAAACAATCAAGAAAAGACATAAATGTTTTCATTGGATAGAGGAGGCAGAGAAAATTTTCAAGTTGTTGAAAGAGAATATAACTGAACAACCAGTTTTAGTTCTTCTATATTTCATTAAAACATTTCAAGTGCAATGTGACGCAAGTGGATTTGCGATTGGAAAAGTATTAAGTCAAGACAATAGACCAATTGCATACTTCAGTGAGAAACTGAATGAGGCCAAAAGAAATTAATCCACTTATGATAAAGAGTTTTATGCAGTCATACAAGTGCTGAAGAAATGGAGGAACTACCTAGTTCCAAAAGGTTTTGTTTTGTATAGCGACAACCAGGCCTTATAGTTTATAACCAGACAACATAAACTGAACTAGAAACATGCGAAATGGGTTGAGTTTATGCAGAACTTTACTTTTGTTATAAAGCACATTTCTAGAAATGATAACAAGGTTGTTGATGCATTGAGTAGGAAATTTTTGATTCTACAGGAGTTTCGAGTGAAGACCTTAGGTTTTGATATCCTTAAGGAAATGTACAAAGATGATTTAGATTTCAAAGATGCTTATGAAGCATGTGAGAACACTGTTCTAAGAGATAGAAGCCAATCGATTGAATATTTAATTCATGATGGATTGATATTGAAAGGGAATCAGTTGTGTATCCTGAAGATTTCTATGAGAGAAAACCTTTTGAAGGAAAAATATAGTGGGGGATTAGCTGGACATTTCAGCCATGACAAAAAAATTGTGCGACTGAATAGTTTGTATTATTAGCCAGGAATGAGGACAAATGCGTGGAAATTTGTCAACAAATGTAGAATCTTCCAACACACAAAGAGGAAAAGACATAATACTAGGTTATATCAACCATTGACAATACCAAAAGGTCGTGGGATACGGTAAGCATGGATTTTGTGTTAGGAATGCCAAGTTCACAAAGAGGTTGTGATTCCATATTTGTGGTAGTTGATAGATTTTCCAAAATGTCACATTTCATTCCATGTCAGAAAACTAGTTATGCAACACACATTGCAAATCTTTTTTTCAGAGAAGTTGTTCGACTTCATGGGTTACCTAAGAGTATTGTTTCAGACAGAGATACCAAATTTGTTGGTCATTTCTGGAGGACACTATCGAAAAATATGGGGACAAATTTGTCTTTTAGCTCATCATATCACCCTCAGATGGATCGACAGATTGAGGTAGTATATCAAAGTTTAGGGGAATTATTGAGGAGTTTAGTAACTGAAAAATGTGGTCAGTGGGATCAGATTCTGCTACAAGCAAAATTTACATATAATGAATCACCTAATAGGAGAAAAGGACAGAGCACATTCTAGATACTGTATGGAATGCAGTCGAGGGGAGTATTTGAGTTGAAGGACTTAGAGAACACTGAGTTCAGGAGTGCTGGAGTGGAAGATTTTGTAGTAGAGATGTAGTAGCTCCACAGTAAAATTAAAGAGCAATTGCAGAGTTCCAACCAGGAATACAAACGTAAAGCAGATCAACACAAAAGAGAACTTCAATTCTAAGTGGGAGATTTAGTTTTATCACACCTCAAAAAATAAATATTCCTAAGGGGAACATATAATAAGATAAATATGAAAACGATAGGGTCGTGTAAAATTTTGAGGAAATTTGAGGCAAATAATTATGAGATGGAATTGTCAGATGATGTGGGAATATCACCCATATTCAATGTAGCAGATATGTATCCTTAGTGAGTATATGGAGCAGAGAATTAGAAGGAAATTCAGTGGGTCAAACATATGCCTGTAGTTGAAAAGCAGCAGATGGTAAAGATCATTGACAAGAGAGTTAGAAATAAAACCCGAAAGAAGACATATTTTGAATATTTTGTAAAGTGGAAAGGACACCCGATTGAGGATGCCAGTTGGGAAAGTGAAGCAGATATCTAGAAACATGGACAGACAGTGTAGGAGTCCATGAATTTTTCAGCCAGAGGAGTATGATGTAGGAGCATCGTTAGCAAGCACAAGTGGAGGATAGATGGATATACACCAGCATGCATTTTGAAGACATTTTGAAATTTCAAAAGAAAATGCATTAATGTAATAGCTGGAAGGATGTAATTTCTTTTAATGTTTTGGGGATTGTAATATAGATCTTGAGTATCCACTCTCATCTATCGGTTTTAGGAATTTATTTTAATAAATTTAAAGTAGGTAGTAATCTTTAATTCAGTAACATAGCTTAAGGTTGTAGGAGGGAAAAACTAAAGAAGACTCCCTCATAGATGTATTGTATTATCATTCTCATTATATGAATAGTAGATCAATAGAGAGAGCAGAGAAGAACATATCTTTTAGAAGTTGTATGAGAAGATAGATGTTGTTGTTGTAGACCATGTACAAAAGCACTCAAATTAATATAAGAATGCTTTGATCCAATTGTCTAGTGCATTTATGGTTCCTGTATGCATCTATTAATTGGTATGTTTACAGTTTATTTTCAGTCTTTGTTATGCATTTGTTTCAATGCCATATGTTTGTGATTTCATGTTGAATGTATGAAGTCCATGAGAAGAGTATAATTTGTTGGATTACTGAGAGGAGGGGTGAATCAGTGATAGCGTAATTATAATCCTTTTTCTTCAAATGTTATATCAATGTAGAATTATTATCCAATAATGAGCAGTAAGAAATAAAAAATCACACACATACACAGTACACCAGTGTTTTGCGTGGAAACCCAAATTGGGAGAAAACGACAGAATGTTTTTTCTTATATGTCTTGAAGAATTACATTCATTGGAAGAACCAACTTCATTTGTTTTCTAGATGCAAATGGAAGGAGGCTCCAACCCCCTAGTTTCTCAGTCTACAACCTGAGGGAAGATCCAACTCCCCAATTCTCTGGCTACAACCATAAGGAGGCTACAACCCCCAATGTTCTCTGGCTACAACTGGAAGGTGGCTACAACCACCTGTCCTTGCCCCCGTCCTGCCACCCTGAAGTAGAATTAGAATGATGGAACCACTGTCACACTATCACTGTGAGATATAACACTGTAAACCTGTACCAATAAATCTGAACCATGCATCAACCTGTACCTCAACCTGTAATCAACCTGTACCATAAACAAGTGCATCAACCATGCACCAACCTGTAATCAACCTGTACCATAAACAAGTTCATCCAACCATGTACCAAGTATGTACCAATCATTTTTAAACTACTCATCAACTATGACTCATCAATATGTACCAATATCATCAACTATACACCTCATGTATGTGTGCCAACTCATCAACTACTTGTCTCAACCATGTACTCAACATGTACCTCAACCGAAAGCCCTCTTCAATTTCATCATCCAAATATGATTTCTATCTCTATAAGAGACCTGGTGTATATGATCAGATTCCTTCAAACCTTCCTTAACTTTAAAAACAAAAGACTATCATTTTCATCAAACTTTTCTTTAGTCTCACATGCCTAGTTTTGGATTAGTCAACAACCCTAACTTGAAGTGATCATAACTTTGAACCTGTATTGTATAAATATATGAAACTGATACACAATTTTATTCAATGTGTTTTATACAATTCCTCCAAGTGTCACTACTTGGAACCTCTCAGAAAAGGAGTTATAGCAAAAATGACATACCTTGCTAAATTCTGGCTTATTCTAGAGAGCGACCTTGTAGAGAGTGCCCCACAATTTTTTTTTGATGAATTGATTTGAAAATATTAAAAATAATACTAAATACTATCCCCTAACCAACATGTTTGGTCTCACTGAATTTGGAATTGTTATGAAGAAGTTATGACATTTTTACCCGAAACACCTGATTTTGACTAGTTTCAGGACTTGCCTCAAACCCTATTTGCCACGGAGTGTAACTCCAAAAATACAACGACCCACAAGATGAATTTTTTACCACATATACTTGGATATATTTTCCCACTTTCATAGAAATTTCACGGTCTGAATCATTATAGAAAAAACATTATAGCGAAAATGGTGAGATGACCTGAAAATAACATACCTTAGAAAGCACCATCAAAAGAATTTATCCTTCCTTGCATTTTGACCTTGTTTTCTTCACCTTCACTCAGAATTCTGGTTTAGATATCCTTGGTTACCTCAGAAACATATAGATATTCAATATTCTCAAGTGTGATTCAACTGAGAGATCCTTGCCTCTTATTTATACTCTCCAAGTAGCTTCCTTAAAAACATCTTCAAGGTCACTTGGCCTACTTTCCTTATTTTAGGGTTGGGTCCACTTCTAATTTCTCCATTAAATTTATTCTTGAAATAATTTATTTTGTATTAACTTTGAATTATAATACACTCATCACTTCACTTTATTATTTACCTTTTAAAATCTCTTAAACCACTTTGATTACTTTGACCTTTTGGGGCTTCTAGATGACATATGAGGGTCCTCCAACTTTGTAAGGCCATAACTCTCAAACCGTGAGGAGTTATGTGACGTTATGCATACCACTAGAAATGGAAAGACATGTACTATCCATATATAATAGTATTATATGAAAATATATCATAACTCATACCATTACCCATCAAACAAACTTGGGTCCATTACCCAAACCTAGGGTCTCCAATTTCTCATGGCCATAACTCTCTAACCATGAGGAATTATGTGATGTTACACATACCACCACAAATGACATGACAAGCACTATCCATCTAGGATATTTTCCCTGAAAAATTCACTTTCCTTCATCTCATTATTCCACAATTAAGCATGGTTTCTCTTACTCCACAAAGTGTCTTCCCGTGAGGGCTTTCACCATAAGGGGACCACTTTGGAGTTCATCCATATTTACTTTTTATCAACAATGACAAAAAAATAATGCGTCATATTTACATCAAACAATATTGGGTCCATTACCTAAACCTTTGTGCTATAGGTCTTTCTTCAAGGGTTGACATCAATGACAACCAACCTTAGTCAACAATCTCCCCCTTTGGCATGGATGGCAACACTTTGATGCAACATTGAAATCATATCACTCATGCTCCCCCTGGAACCATGCCTTTGTCCTCTGCATCTGATAAATCTTCTCCTCCTAGAACCATGCCTCTATCCTCTGCATCTGACAAATATCTCCCCCTTTGTCATCAATGTAAAAGGTATCTTTCCATCCGGGGTTGCTGTCCCTGACAGATTGTCCTCTTATGGTGCTTCCTCATGTACATCTAAGACATATAAGATAAGCATTCAAAAATAATTCATTTTTGGAGTAGAAATAACTCCAAGTCTTTGGCGAAGATATTCAAAGGCTTCCCATGGAAGTGGTTTTGTAAATATGTCTGCCACATGTTCTTTTGTGCCCACATACTCAACTCTGATGTTTTTTCTGCAACCTGTTCCCGTAGAAAGTGATACTTGATTGGAATGTGCTTAGTCTTGGACTGCATCACCGGGTTTTTTGAGATACTGATGACACTTGTGTTATCAAAATATATTAGAATGGGCTCATCATACTCAACCTATATATCTGTCAAAGTTTGTTTCATCCAAAGAACCTGTGTACAACATGTTGTTGTTGCAATATACTCTGCCTCGGCTATATATAGGGATACCGATGATTTTTTCTTTCTTATCCATGATACCAAACACTCACCTAAGTAGAACGTTGCTCCACTGGTGCTTCGTCGATCATCAATACAACCTGCCCAATCTGCATCTGTGTAGGTAATAAGTGATAGATCTTTTCCTTTTGGATACCATAATCCAAACTCTTGTGTTCCTTTGAGATATCTAAAGATCCTCTTTACTGTTAATACATGTGATTCTTTTGGTGCTTCTTGAAATCATGCCACTTGTCCAACTGCCTACATTACATCTAGTCTAGATGTTGTCACATATAGTAGGCTGCCAATCATTGACCTATATTGCCTCTGATCTGTAGACTTTGAATTATCATCTTTTCTCAACTTACAATTGGTTTGCATGGGAGTGATAACTGGTTTGCAATCTTCCATTCCAAACCTCTTTAGCATTTCTCTGATATACTTGGTTTGAGAAATAAAAATTCCTTGGTTTCTTTGACGTATCCGAAGTCCTAGAAAGAAGGATAGTTCTCCAAGTAACGACATTTCAAATTCATTCTGCATATCTTTTGCAAATTTCTGGCTTAACCTGTCATCATCACTGCCAAAAATAATATCATCAACATAAACTTCAATTAATAAAATATTACCTTGACTTACCTTGATGTAGAGGTTGTTGTCTGCACTTCCTTTTCTGAACCCTACCTACTGCAGATACTTATCTAGTCTGGAGTACCATGCTCTAGGAGCTTGTTTTAGACCATACAAGGCCTTCTTTAATTTACACACATAGGTTGTGTTCTCTGACAACTGAAATTCTTATGGTTGTTCAATGTAGACTTCTTCTTCAAGTTCCCCATTCAAAAAATCTGATTTTATGTCCATCTGATATACTTTAACATTTTTGGAGAATGCATAAGCTAAAAACAAATAGATTGCTTCCATTCTGGCAACTAGGAAAATGTCTCTTCAAAGTCGATTCCTTCAATCTGTGCATATCCTTTACATACCAATCTAGCTTTATTCCTTGTAACATGTCCATCTTCATTCAATTTATTCCTGAAAACCCATTTTGTGTTGATCACATTCTTATTTTTTGGTCTTGGAACCAATTCCCAAGTGTCATTTTTCTCTATTTGATCCAATTCTTCATCCATGGCATTATTCCAAAATTCATCTTTGTTGGCTTCTTCAAAACAATTTGGTTCAATTGTAGATAATAGTGCTAGGTGTGTTTGTTCTGGTGAACATATTTTTCTTCTAGTCTCAACTCCTGCATCTTTGTTTCCAATAATCTTATCTAAATGATGATTCTTATGTACTTGTTTGCTAGGTGTCTTTGGAGATACTTGCTGAACTTGCTCTTCTACTTCTGTCGGATTCTCTTCATATTCATCTTCCTCTTCTTCTTATTTTTCATCTTCTTATTAAAAAAGTTGTTCCATTGATTTGTTTTCTTCTTTCTTTGATTATGGTCTACCTATTTCATCAATTTTTACATTGATGCTTTCCATAACTTTGTTTAATCTTAGGTTGTAACACTTGTATTCTTTCCTTGTACTTGAATAACCAACAAGTATTCCTTTGTCCACACGAGAGTCAAACTTTCCCATTCTACCATCTTCTCTTTTGATGTAGCATTTTCTTCCAAAAACTCTGAAGTGCTTCGCATTTGTTGGTCTTCCTTTCCATAGCTCGTAGGGAGTTTTATAAGTGTTGTTTCTGAGCATTACTCTATTTTGAATGTGAATTTTTGTATGCAGTACCTGTGTCCAAAAAATATCTGTCAACTTTGAATCCATTATCATTGTTCGAGCCATTTCTTTTACTATCCTGTCTTTCTTTCAACAACTCCATTCTATTGAGGTGTCTTAGCGATGGAGAATTGCCTTTTTATTCCATGATTTCTGCAGTAGTCCAAAAATTCCTTTGAGGTGAATTCTCCTCCATTATCCGATATTAAGCATTTGATTCTTGAATCCATCTCATTTTCAACCATTTCCTTGTAGATCTTGAAATTTTCAAAAGCTTTTGATTTGTTCTTGAGAAAGCAAACTGCAGTCATTCTTGTGTAATCATCAACTAATAACATAAAGTATCTCTCACCTTTTAATCCTTTTGTTGTAGTTGTTCCAACTAGATCAATATGCACAATTTCCAGTGGTTTTTTTTGTTGAATATTCCTTTGATTTGAACCTGGTCTTTGTTTGCTTTCCTTGTTGGAAATGCTTGCATAAAATGTTGGTTGGTTTCGTGATCTCGGGCATTTCTCTGACTACTTATCTTTTGTTGACTTTGACAAGGTTATCAAAATGCATGTGACCCATTCTTCTGTTCCATAGCCAACTTTCATCTTCCTTTCCTAGATAACACTTTTCATTTCCAATTTTGCTTAACACATATATGTTGCTTGAAGTTCTTGCAGCTGTAGCAACCCATTTCCCTGAACCTTCTTTTCTTATCTCACACTTTTGTGAATCGAAAGTAACTTTATGACCTTGGTCACACATTTGACTCACACTTAAAAGATTATGTTTCATATCTTCTACTAGTAGAACATTTTCTGCCTTTTCATTCTTGTTCCCAATTCAGACTGTTCCTTTTCCAATGATTTTGGATGATTCATCATTTCCAAAGGAGACTGATCCATCTCTTTCCTTTAGTAATGTAAGAAAATTGTCTCTATCACCTGTCATGTGTTTTGAAAATCCACTATCAACATACTAGCCACGTTTCTTTTGTTTATCTTGTAGATCGACTGTGTATTCTTCATTGCTATACTGATATTGCTTTCTTATCCATGTCATTTTATGAGGTTCTTGTTTGTAAATCTGTTGAGGTTCTTTAGGAGGGACTCTCATTCTACAATTTTTGGCCATGTGTCCAAAATTGTTACATTTGTAACATTCCACTTCAGTGCTCAAATATTGAAACCTGTTATAACTTCTTCTCTGTGTTTCACTAGGTCTTCTTGAATAACCTCTTTGTGTATGGCTCTCAAAGTAGTTATTGTTCCTGTTGTTAGCTCTGCAATTTACATCTTTATGTCAAAAATTATTACATGCCTAACATAAATGGAAAAATATAGTTTGATACCTGGTAGTTGAAGATCTTATGAAAGGAGGTGCTCTTATGAATCCTTCTTCTTCTTGAGGCCTGTCTATCTGTTGTTGATTCTGAAATCAGAATCTTCTCGATGGAGGAGTGTTCCTGTAATCTTCCCTGTATATCTTTTTATCTCCTTTGATTGTTTATGCATAACTTTTTGGATTTGTTTCTTGCTCTGTTGTTTTGGAGATTGTTCCCTTTAATGTCTAATTGTATCCAAGTTTGGATTTGTCAAGATAAGATTTTTGACTGCTAATAATGTCATCCAGAACTTTTGAGCTATTCTGCATATTTTTCTTTTGAATATCCTTTCTTAGTGTGACAATCTTTGCTTCCATGTTTCCAATGATTTTGTCCTTTCCTTCTAGCTGTTCTTTGAGTGCTTATTCAATTCTTTTATCTTGTTCTATTTGAACCTTCAATTTTGTGATCATTTGTTCTAGTTATTGAGTGTCTTTTTTCTTATCTAGTTCTTCTTGTAGTTTCTTGTTTTTCTTCTTTTCTCTTCTGATAACTTCTATGGCACTCATTAATTCTTCTCGGAAGTCAACTTTTTCCTCTTCAATTTCTTCTTCATATGCTTCTTCAT
>ML777071.1:1106279-1127381 GCA_009831015.1 Picea engelmannii | reverse complement strand
TTTTTCTTGAAAACTTTCTTTGTAGCTCTTTTACCTTTATATGTTTGTCTGCCTTTTGAGTAACCTTCATCATTTATATTTTTCTTATGAGGACATTTGTTAGAAAAATGACCAATACCATGACAATTAAAAAAAATTAAAGGAAGCTTACCTCTGTACCTACCGTTGGTTCCCTTGTTCAGTCTTTTGACGAAGTTGGCCACTTCTTCATCATCTTCCGAGACGTCGTTGTTGTTGCTATATTCTTCTTGTTCCTTTTTCTTTTTCTTTGATATTTTGGATGCTTTGAAGGGTGCTTCTTTTACATTTGGATTTTCTTGTTCAGTTCTCATCTCATATGCTGTGAAGATTCCATGCAGTTCATCCATGCTTATTGAGTTTAGATCCGATCTTTCTTCTAGTGCTAATATCTTAGGGTTGAATCTCATAGGAAGAGATCTTATTACCTTTTGAACAATTACAGATTCTTTGATTTCTTCTCCCAATCCTATGATTGCATTCATTGTTTCATCGACTCGTAAGAAGTAAGCTGCAATATCTTCATCTTCCTTCATTTTTAGTTGTTCGAACTGACCTCTGTAAGTTTGAAGCTTTGCTGCTTTGACTTTTGAATCTCCATAAATATTTCGAAGCTTGTCCCAAATCTCTTTAGTAGATTTACAATGTGAAATTTTGGTGAATACCATATCACTAAGACCATTCAAAAGTTCATTTATGGCTTTGAAATTATTCTCACCGAGTTTCACTGCTTTGTCGTTTGTTGGTGGAACTGCTGGTGCTGTGTATCCATCTACAATTGATTGCCAAAATTGAAATCCCTGATATATGTCTTCATCCTTATGCTCCAAAAAACATTCTTATGTCCAACAAACTATGGTATTCCATTTTTATACGAGTTGGTACTCTCCATGATCTACCTTTCAGTGGTTAAAATGATTTCTAAAGGAACCTCCTCTGATACCAATTGTTGGATTACTGAGAGGGGGGGGTGAATCAGTAATAGCGTAATTATAATACTTTTTCTTGAAATGTTATATCAATGTAGAATTATTATCCAATAATGAGCAGTAAGAAATAAAAAATCACACACATACACAGTACACCAGTGTTTTACGTGGAAACCCAAATCGGGAGAAAACCACAGAATATTTTTTCTTATATGTCTTGAAGAATTACATTCATTGGAAGAACCAACTTCCTTTGTTTTCCAGCTACAATTGGAAGAAGGCTCCAACCCCCTAGTTTCGTAGTCTACAACCTGAGGGAATCTCCAACTCCCCAATTCTCTGGCTACAACCAGAAGGAGTCTAGAACCCCCAATGTTCTTTGGCTACAACCGGAAGGTGGCTACAGCCACCTGTCCTTGCCCCGTCCTGCCACCCTGAAGTAGAAGTAGAATGATGGAACCACTATCACACTATCACTGTGAGATATACCACTGTAAACCTGTACCAATAAATCTGAACCATGCATCAACCATGCATCAACCTGTACCTCAACCTGTAATCAACCTGTACCATAAACAATTGCATCAACCATGCACCAACCTGTAATCAAATTGTACCATAAACAATTGCATCCAACCATGTACCAATTATGTACCAATCATGTGTCAACTACTCATCAACTATGACTCATCAATATGTACCAACATCATCAACTATACACCTCATGTATGTGCGCCAACTCATCAACTACTTGTCTCAACCATGTACTCAACATGTACCACAACCAAAATCCCTCATCAATTTCATCATCCAAATCTGATTTTTAGCTCTATAATAGACCTAGTGTATATGATCACATTCCTGCAAACCATCCTTAACTTTAAAAAAAAGAGACTAGTATTTTCATCAAACTTTTCTTTAGTCTCACATGCCTAGTTTTGCATTAGTCAACAACCCTAACTTGAAGTAATCATAACTTTGAACCTGTGATGTATAAAGATATGAAACTGATACAAAATGTTATTCAGTGTGTTTTATGCAATTCCTCCAAGTGTCACTACTTGGAACCTCTCATAAAATGATTTATAGGAAAAACAACATACCTTGCTGAATTTTGGCTTATTCTAGAGAGTGACCTTGTAGAGCGTTCCCCGCACAAAATATTTGATGAATTCATATAAAAATATTACAAAGAATACTATAGACTGTCCCCTAACCCACACATTTGTTTTTACTGAATTGCGATCTGTTATAAAGAAGTTATGACGTTGTTACCTGAAACACCTGACTTTTACTAGTTTCACGACTAGCCACAAACCCTATTTTCCACGGAGTGTAACTCCCAAAATACAATGACCAACAAGATGAATTTTTTACCACAGATACTTGGATATGTTTTCTCATATTCATAGAAATTTCACAATCTGAATCATTATAGAAAAAAATTTATAGCGAAAATGGTGAGATGACCTGAAAATAACGTACCTTAGAAAGCACCATCAAAAGAATTTATCCTTCCTTGCATTTCGGCCTTCTTTTGTTCACCTTCACTCAGAATTCCGGTTTAGATATCCTTGGTTACCTCAGAAACATATAGATATTCAATATTCTCAAGTGTGATTCAAATGAGAGAGCCTTTCCCCTTATTTATACTCTCCAAGTAGTTTCCTTAAAAACATCTTCTAGGTCACTTGGCCCACTTTCCTTATTTTAGGGTTGGGTCCACTTCCAATTTCTCCATTAAATTGATTATTGAAACAATTTATTTTGTATTCACTTTGAATTATGGTACACTCATCACTTCACTTTATTATTTACCTTTTAAAATCTCTTAAACCACTTTGATTACTTTGACCTTTTGGGGCTTCTAGATGACATATGAGGGTCCTCCAACTTCGTAAGGCCATAACTCTCAAACCGTGAGGAGTTATGTAACGTTCTACATACCACCATAATTGGCATGAAATGTACTATTCATATAGAATAGTATTATCTAAAAATATATCATAACTCATACCTTTACCCATCAAACAAACTTGGGTCCATTACCCAAACCTGTGGTCTCCAACTTCTCATGTCCATAACTCTCTAACTGTGAGGAATTATGTGATGTTCAACATACCACCGCAAATGACATGACAAGCACTATCCATCTAGGATTTTTCCCTGACAAATTAACTTTCCTTCATCTCATTATTCCATAATTAAGCATGGGTTCTCTTACTCCACAAAGCGTCTTCCCGTGAGGGCTTTCACCATAAGGGGATCACTTTGGAGTTCATCCATATTTACTTCTTATCAACAATGACAAACAATAGTGAGTGATATTTACATCAAACAATATAGGGTCCATTACCCAAAACTTTGTGCTACTGGTCTTTCTTCAAGGGTTGACATCAATGACAACCAACCTTAATCAACATAAGTTTCAATTTTTTCTCTTCCTGAGAATTCCTACAAGGAGTGCAGTGAACGTCCGCAAGGACTGTGAGGACAAGATTTTGAGTTTCATCTCAGAAATATCAGAAGATATAACATTAACTTATACCAGTAGAAGTGTGAGTATAACACAAAGTCATGAAAGGTGTGCACAAGCTGAGGAGAGTCTCAGACATTTACAACCCAAGTGAGCGGTTGAAGAACTCTGTCGCAAGGAGTGCACAAAGTTGGAGGGTTTGGATAACCATAGGTTATTGTGGAATCCACAAGGAGTGCGCGAAATATTCCTTAGAATCCTTGAGTTTGCAGCAAGGATCAAGCTCAGGAAATATATAGACTTAGAGAAGTTCAGAGGAAAGATGAGGGTTGAAGTCACCTCATCGAACCAAGTTTAGAAGGGTTGATGCCGATTTAATTAGCCAGGAGACACTAAGAGTCTCGATGAACGGTGGGAATTTCTGAAGGGAGAAATGTCAATTTCCATGGGCCATTGGTTCTAGTAGATCTGCAAGAAGGATAAGGGAGAGATTCTTTCAAAACTCGCAAGCTCAGGAGGGCTAGTATCCGTCGATATCAAGGGGAGATCTATCCATTGATCCCTTTCATGGGAAGGATAAATCGAAAAGTCAGAAGCCAGAAGGAAGAGGTAAGTCCACTTCCAGACTCATGAAACACGAAGTCCCGCTTCATGAAGAAAGAATCTAGACCATTGGATCACGGGATATAGTGGACCGTCGATCTATCATGAGTAGAACTTGGGGTTCGTGGTTTAGAAGAAACTATATGAGATAATATTTCAGCATTTGCGAAGTGCGAACTCCCAAAGTATTTGGGGAGTTGGGCCCCAAGTCATATTTGGAGGTCACATTGATGGAGGATAAAATGGAGGAGCTAGCATTCGCTAGGACCTAATTCAGAGTTTGGTTATTGGAAGAGTCGAGGAAACCCATAGTAGAACACCCAAAGTTTGTGAAGTCACAAAGTGCCTTTTGGTTAGGCTTGTGGTCACAACCAGTGGTCACATGGAGAGGAAACTTACTCCCAATGCTTATTCGTGCAGGTGTAGTTTTGTAAGAAGGACCTGTGGATTTTGTTTCATGGGGGTTCAATAAAGGATCTAGAGAGCTTCTACATCTCAGGAATAGAGGAATATCCATAGACTGGGAGGTCAACAGACCCTACTGAGGTAGGGACTCTGCATCACTGAGCACAAGCACTGCTTCAAATCATCAAACACTTGTTGTTGGGACCGGCCTCACGCAAATGTTTCCTTACCACCAACTCTGGTTATTTGGCTGAGGGCCCATGCAATATGGGAGAATGAAAACATGAAATTGCAGTAGAAATTGGCAAGGCCCAAGAAGCTCTAAAGCCTAGTGAGTGTGGTTGGGGCTGGCTAGTCACAAATGAATTGGATATTGGATGGATCCACATGTACGCCATGTTGATCAATGATGTAGCCCAGGTAATGGACCCTGTGCATGCAGAAGGATCATTTTTCCAAGTTGGTGTATAGCTTGTGCTGCCATGGGGTGTAAAGAACCTGTTGAATATGTTGCAATTGTTTAGCCCAAGTCTTGTTGTAAATGAGAATGTCATCCAGATAAACCACTACAAAATTATTGGTGAATGGTAGCAGTATATCGTCCATCATCCTCATGAAAGTGGCTGGAGCATTTTTCAAACCAAAGGGCATGAAAAACCATTCAAAAAGGCCTTCCTTTGACTTGAAGGGGGTCTTCCATACATCTGTTTGTTCTATCGAGACCTGGTGGTATCCATACTTCAGATCAATCTTACTGAATTATTTGGCCCCCGTGAGTTGATCAAGGAGGTCTTTGATTCAGGGAATCGGGTACCAGTTTCTAAATATGATTTTATTCAGAGCCCACTAATCAATGAAAATTTGCTAGGTTCCATATTTCTTCTGTACCAACATGATTGGGCTCCCGAAAGGTGATGATATGGGATGGATGTGCCCCGTATGGAGAAGCTCTTGGATCTGTCACTTGATCTCCTCACTCTCTAATAGAGAGAGACGATAAATTGGCCCATTGGGCAACGATGCATCGGGGGTCAGATCGATGAGGTGCTTGACCTGGAAGTGCAGAGGTACCCCAATAGGTGAGGAGAAGATATATGAGTATTCTTCCATGACCTTATCTACTTTCTTCTGCTATGTGGATAGGTTGTCCATAGAGACCCTAGACGTGGTTGTGATATTTTGCTCATTCTAAGAGTGAATCACGTAGAAGACAAACTTCCCCATCTGAGATATGAACTTCCTGCATTTCTTAGCAGAGATCAAGGAAATAACACTAGGTGGGACTGCCTCGGGTATCCCGTATAATTTCCTTTTCAAAGTAATAATAAAACTACGAGGACTAGACTCATATACATCATAAAGTTTCCATAAATAAGGTTAGCCCAAAAGAAAATCACAAACTTCGAGAGGAGAAACATCACACAATACCTCGTCTTTGAAGGGATTAATGTCATACGACAGTCAACACTGTTGGCTGACACGGAGATCGATCGCTTCCTTGGAAGAGCCATCTAATGGTGTAGGGTTGTGGGTGTGGATTTTTCAGCAGGGCCAGCCACCTGATGAACTCTATTGAGATGAGGTTCTTATGGATACCACTATCAATGATGAAGTGAAGTGGGGTGCCTTTTACCCACATCTGTGAATGGAAGAGGCACTCTCCTTCTTCTGGTTCATCTGGTTCACCAGGATGGAGCTTGGTGGTAGCAATGGTGGCACTAGGTTCCGTGTTAATGATCTATCTTCCCCTTTCTGGTTTTGACTCAGATTAAGAACCCACATCTGATTCATATTTTTTCACTTTAGCCACCAACGATTTCTTTGAGCGACAATCAGCAGTGTTATGCCAAGGGCTCTTATGGAAGTCACACCACTTACTTGTGTCTTTCTTTGTCTTTCTGGTGTACTTAATTTCTTGCGTCTTGGACTGGTTGTCCTCATACTGTCCATATTTTCTCTGTCTTTTGTTCTATGGGTTGGGGAATCCCTTTCCTAGATTTTTTTGTGCGGGGTTCCCAGACCCAAACTGTCATGTCTTTTGTTTGAGCTTCTACTCAATTTTGAAGGCATATCAGTAGACCACACCCAAGGATGATATGTCCAAAAATTCCATTTTGGTATGGATGTATCTATGCAGAGAACCATGATACTTGAGAACTATATTTCACTCTGAATATTTTATACCCATCTTGGTGCACAAGGTATGGAAGATATTTGTGAAATCTTGCACCGCTTGGTCTCTTTCTTGTCGCAGTGTGGTCCATTTGGTATACAAGTCATCATAACTTCCGACAGGGTAGTATTGTTCCTTAATAGAATCCCTGAAGGATTCCCAGGTGGCGTTGACTATATATAATGAGGGTTCCTTTGTTTCCTTTTTCTCACAAAATTTTTCCCACCAATATTTGACATGGGGAACGTCTTTTGAGGAGCACAAAAGTAATCTTTTCTCTATTCGAAAAGTTATGAATAGAAAAATACCCTTATAGTAGATTTAACCACTTTTCTACAACATCTGCATTTATTTGACCTTCAAATATATGGATATCTAAGTTTATTTGTACCTTGAAGGGGGCGGCACCTCCACTCGAAGAAGATGTGTCGCCTATTGGTAGTGGTTGAAGGATTTGCACAAAACTATCCATCATCTCATTCCTATGTTGCGTGATGGATTCCTCAAGAAACATTTTGAAAGGATCTCATGTCCTATCATATTTATTTTCACCTGCCATGAGAGGTCGCTTAGGTGTGCGAGAGTGTTTGTCCTTAAGAGAAGCAAGCTCGAGACCCAACTCTTTGTACTCTGACCTCGTTGGGGACATGCATTAAGACGATAAGGAGAAGACCTCTCTAATACCACTAATCCGGATTTTATGAGAAGAACTAAATGAATACAGATTATTAACATCTGATTAACACAAAATAACAGAGATACAGTAAAATTGGTTTTCTATTCAATAACGAAATAAGCTAAAACTGTAAAATGCAGTAGAAAACAAGCTTGCTGGAATGGTGGCAGCTTATGTCTAAGAAGAGATGTGACAATTGTGCTCATTCGCAAGAACATGATTACAATGAGGATCTGAAGGCATTTTTACAATAAATAGGAATGCCAAAAACCCTAGACATCCAAAAACCTAACCCTAGGAGATGAAGCACCAAAAGTCATGTGGGCCCCGTTTGGGTAAGTTAGTACATCAACTTCCCGTAGTCATCACTTTTGCATACGATCTCCATTTTAGGAACATGATAGCCTGTTGGAAAGGTATCGTTGAGAAGATTTATTTTGGGGCAATATCGAAAGAATGACCATGTTTCTCCTCGTTTTCCCCAAAAAATGTCGTTTAGGGCCTCAAAATCGATCCAGAAGTTTCAGGACCCGAAAAACTGCTAAAAATAGTAAATTGCTAAAATTGTCAAAAAACTGTTTTGAGCTAGTTGGAAAAGGTGGGTGGCCACCGATATCCACCTGGATCATATGTACACTAATTTTGTGCATTTCACTGTGTATAATTGGTGGCGTGCATAGAATGTGGGTGCACGGAAAAACACGTTAATGCTAGCATGACAGGGTGTAGCATTTGTGGCACACAATTAATAATGTGATGTGCAAGGTGTGTGCTTGGAATATTAGCACACAATTTGAACACACTAAACCCTGTTGTTGTGTGGTGTGGTTCTTGTAGTGCACACAGATTATTGATGTGCGACACAAAAGTTGTCCTCAGTAAATATTGGTGTGCAATAGAATAATGGTGCACAAGGACTATTGGCGTGCACTGTGAACCCACTAAACCTTGATGTTGTGTGGTGTGTTGGTTGCAGTTCAGGCAAGTATTAGTGCATGACACAAAATTTGTGCTCAACAGATATTGCAACAAAAAAAGTTAACAACATTTAGATCAGAACAAGATCAATACAATTTTAAAATCATGGAAGATGTGCAGGGAGTTTACAACCATGAATAAGATATCATAGGAATCTATGTCAATATGGGTAATGAAGGTACACATTCAAATGGACATGGATAAGGTAAGGAAGAAATCATGAAATTAGTAGAGACTATTAAATTTTTCAAAAGGATGTCCAAAGTTACAAAGCTGATAGTGAGAGGCTTATAAAATCCAAGGAGAAGCAGGAAGACTTCAACATCAAGCTAATGTAGAGGTTGGAAATAATAGAGAAGAATATGGATAAGGAGACTGAGTCAAGCAGATCAGGAAGACATAAGGATCATGGTAAGAGGAAAATAAAAAGAAGTGTTGGAAGACATCACCATCACTCTCCAAGGAATTCAACTAGGAGAGCACACAGTAGCACAAGTCCATCTCATGTTAGTAAGCATAAGAAGAGGTCTGGGGTGGATGAGCTACAGGGGGGAATGAGAAAAATCAATCCTCCTACTTTTGATGATGAAAAAAATAAGGATAAGGAATTAGAGACATGGCTACTAAACATGAGGAAGTGTTTTCAATGGCATAATTACCCTTCACATTAATAAGGTAGAATTATTATTTATCATCTTAAGAGAAAAGAATCAATGTGGTGGGACCAATTTGTGTAGGTACAACACATTGATGAGAAAAATATGACTTGGAGTTAATTCAAGAGGTATTTTCAAAGTAAATACTTGACTAAGAGGTACTATGATAAGAAAATGAAGGAATTATTTAAACTCAATCTTGGGAGTATGACCATAGATGAGTATGAAATGAGGTTTTTAGAGTTGCTGGAATATGTTTCCTTAATCAAGGATGAGCAAGTTAATATCCAATGATATTTGAGTGGGATGTCATAATTTATCAGTGACATGATACAATACGATGATCCCAGAACATTGGAGGAAACGATAATAAGTTCTAAGTGCCTTTATGATCAACATAAAAGGAGAGAAACTTGCCAAAAAGCTTGGGAATACAAGAAGAAAAGAAATATGGAACAGAGGAAGAAGGGAACTAAGCCACTATTTTTCATAAATAACTTTCAGGGAAAACCAAAATCTAAAGAATCTAGAATGATAGAGACATTGATACAAAGACCAAGGAAACCACCTATTCAATGTTGGGGTTGTAAGGGAGATCACATGTACATAGATTTCCCTCATAGAAGTGAAAAAGTGAGTAATTCTCACAATATACAACAAGCTGAAATAGTGGAGGACATGGGTAGAAATGTACCTAATATCTATGTAGACCTGGACAACAAGAAAGATGAGTTTCAGTCACAAATGATTGAATTCGAAGGTAAGATCAATAACTAGCCTATTGTTATTTTAATTGATTCAGGAGCTATTCATAGTTATCTAGATCCTAAGTTGGTGGAGAGATTTCAATTTCCAAGAAGCATGCATGGAAAAACTTGGATGGTGCAGCTAGATACAAGAGATAAAAGAAAAATCAATGAGATGGTTAAGGCATATACAATGAACATGAATGGACTGAGCACCAGGGAAAATTTTAACATCATACCTTTAGGTTCCTATGACTTTGTAATTGGTATGGATTGGTTAGACCAACACCATGCTATCCTAAATTGTTATGATAAGAAATTTACTTGCTCGGATGAGGAACAAAACTTAAGGATAGTACAAGGAATTCCCATAGTAGTAACTGTCATAGAAGTTTCAACCTTGCAACTGAAGAAAAGTTACAGGAAAGGATGTCAAATATTTGCAGCACATATGGAAGAGACACCTAAAGATAAGGTGCCAAATATTGAATATTATGAAGTCCTAAAAGAGTTTCAAGATGTATTAAATGAAATAACAATATTTCCACCCAAAACATATATTGATTTCTCCATCAATCTGACCCCTGGAGAAACTCTAGTATCTAATACCTCTTACAGGATGAGTACACCATAACTGAAGGAATTACAAATTCAACTTGAAGAGATTCTGAAGAAGGGGTGTATTTTCCCAAGTGTGTCACCTTGGGGTGCCCCAATATTATTTGTGATGAAAAAGGATGGAACTTTGAGACTTTCATAGAATTTAGGTAGTTGAACAAGGTAACCATGAAGAACAAGTATCCTTTGCCAAGGATAGATGACCTCTGTGATCAATTGAAAGATGAAAAAATATTCTTGAAGATTGATCTTAGGTCAAGATATCATTAGGTAAGAATTATAGAAGAAGACATCAACAAGACTTCTTTCAGAACAAGGTATGGTCATTATGAGTTCACAGTGGTTCCATTTGAGTTAACGAATGCACCAACTGTCTTCATGTGTCTCATGATTGGTATATTCAGGAATTACTTGGATACGTTTGTCATTGTCTTCTTGGATGATATTTTACCAGAAGCAAATTCATAATTTGGGCCATATCATTTCAAAATAAGGGATAGAAATAGATCCAAAAAATATAAAGGCCATTGAAGGATGGCCAACACCAAGGAATGTATCAGATATGAGATCATTCGTGGGCCTTGTAGGTTACTATAGGATATTTATTGAAGGTTTCTCAAAGATTTCACACCCAATTGCTTCATTATAGAAGAAAGGTGTGAATTTTTATTTGAAATTGGAGTGTGAAATGAGTTTCCAACACTTGAAGTAATTATTAATAAGCACTCCAATACTAAGGATTGTTGATCCAAATGAAAATTTCATTTTATGCACTGATGCATGAAAAAACGGACTTGGTGGAGTCCTTAGTTAGAATAGTTATGTGGTGTGCTATGACTCAAGAAAGTTGAAGGAGCATGAAAGGAAATATTCTACTCGTGATTTGGAGTTGGTAGACATAATCCATTCCTTGAAGATGTGGAAGCACTACCTCATGGGAAAAATATTTGAGATAAGGACGGACCATAGTGGTCTGAAATACTTGTTTGGACAAACCAAATCTAAATGTGAGGCAAAGTAGATGGTTAGATTTCCTCAGTGAATATGATTTTGATATAAAACATATCAAAGGTAAAGAGAACAAGGCGGTTGATGCACTCGACACGATTGTGCATGAGATGCATGATACAACTATTAGCATGTGCCAATTAGATTTGAAAGATAGAATTGTAGAGGCTCGAAGATCAGATTAGAAATACATGGAGGTAAAGGAAAAACTTCAACAAGGTAATTTACAGCAAAACGTTGAGGACTATAAGATGTAAAATGATGAAATATTCATGTACAGGGGAAGAATTTATGTGCCAAATTCTCGAGAATTGAAGAATATGGTTTTGGGAAAAATGAATAATATGCCTTATGTTGGACACCCATGTTAACATAAAACTATTGCAGCTGTCAAGAGCCAATATTATTGGTTATACATGAATAAAGAATTTGTTGATTTTATTGGAAGGTGTTTGACATGCCAAAAGGTCAAGGATGAGCATAGACACCCAGATGGTTTATTGCATCCATTTCCCATCCCTAAGTGGAAATGGGAAATTGTAACAATGGACTTTATCACTAAATTACCAAGAACTAGAAAACAACATGATTCTATGATGGTAGTATTTGATAAGATTACTAAAGTTGCCCATTTTATTCCAGTAAAGCTCACTGACAAGGAAGATAACATAGTTGATATTTATCTGAAAGAAATATCTCGATTACATGGAATTCCAAAGACAATTATGTCTGATAGAGATACAAAATTTACATCAAATTTTTGGAAAGGATTATCCAAGGGCTTTGGAACAATTATGTATTTTAGCACATCTTATCATCAAGATTCTAATAGGCAGAAAGAAAAGGGTGAATCAAGCAATAGAAGATATGCTAAGGATGCATGTGATGAATAAAGCATACAAATGGGAGGATTATTTGCACTTGGTAGAGTTTTCTTACAACAATGGGTGCCAAGAATCCCTAAAATTGAGCCCATTTGAGGCACTTTATGGAAAAAAAAATGCAACACATGTGTGAGCTGGGACAACCTAGAAGATTGCATAATGGTTGGACCAGAACTACTCAGGGAAATGGAAGAGTAGATGATGAAAATAAAACCAAATTTAAAGGCTCCCCTGGATAGGAAGAAAATATATGCTGATAAGAGTAGAACTCACAAGGAATTTAAAGTGCGTGATCATGTGTTCTTGAAATTAAAGGCCAACATAAGTTCCCTGAAATTGGGAAATTGCTCAAAGTTGGCAACTCATTTTTTTGGACCATTTGAGATACTGGAAAGGATTGGGCCTATAGCATACATGATTTCCTTTTCTGCATCAATGTGTACTCATATTGTAATTCCATGTATCATTTCTTAAAAAGTATGTACCTGATATTAATCATGTCATTGATTGGAATATGATTCAGGTGGAGCAGGAAGGAATTTTTCAAGTGCATCTGGTGTGCATATTGGATCGAAAGATAAAGAAGCTCCAGAATTGATCCATATGGATAGTAAAGGTCCAATGGACCTGGTATAACCCTGAGGATGCAACTTGGGAGCATGAGGATGCTCTGTATCTAGAATACTTGCATCTTTTTTAAGACCCATGATATTTTTGTTTTATATATGTATATACTACACTGAGGACAATGCATAAATAAGGGGGATGGGAATGTAATACCCCTAGGATAAAACCCAACTGTACATATAAATGTAACATTAATCTACATATAAGATGGTGAGATGAAGGAACAAGATCTTTGGTTTGGTTCTTTACGTATTGAGTTAGTGTGGATGAATATCACACCAAAGAAGTGTGTGTGGTTTACAATATATAGCACATACATTTGTATGTGCGCAGGAATGACACACTCAAATAGGAACAACTTTAAGTATACAATGTGCACTGGTATAAGCACACATGGATGGCACACTAAAGGAAGAGCCTTCTAGGATGGCACATATTCCAAGATTCAACACACACTGAATTAACACACATATTTTGGATACCAGAGAGTCTTTTTCATATATTCTATGATGTGACATAGACTAGTGTAAGTGCACAAGGGTGGCACACTGAAAGAAGAGTGCACACATCCCAAAAGTTTAATGTGCATCAACTTAGTTTGTGATATTTGTATTTTGAGGCTGGTGAGCCTGGATGTAAAAGGTCCATTATTGTTTTACTTAAATTGTCAATGTAATCATATGAAAATATAATGAAAATACATCATTGCGGAAGACCAAACACGTAAAAGAGTATGGGGGATACAAATCCACTATTTTAGGTTAAGGAGGCTTAAAACGAAAGGAATATTATATTAATATTCCTTAAAATTATAAAGTAAGGATATTATTTTATCCTAAGTCTGAAGGAGGGGGACATGTGGACCGAAGGGATTTCTCAACATGACAAGTGTCAAGTTGGGGACATGTGTTCATATAGTTTGGACTTATTACCATTTGGGAGGGAGTCATGATTAGATCATGGATATATGGAACCCTGTTGTTACTATCATCGAAATCTGATGTTACTGTAACATATATTTGTACAATGATTAGCTTGGAGAGTTGCACTAAAGAGGTGGGTTGTTAGGTCCGTAGGAAATTGAATTCTCTCCAGGTGAGATAATTTATGGGAATTAATTCATGAGGTGCCAAACTGCAGCAACATGGCTCTGAGACTTCCTATTTGGCCTATTGTTGAAGTCCTAGAAGGGAAGTGGGGAAGTCGAAGGACTGTTGAGAAGAGAAGGGGAACACTCCTTGGGGTGGGACATGCATGTGGGGAATGAGGGACTGCAAGATGTTAGTATGAATTTTCACATGTCACAGAGTTTCTTGTGATTGAGTCACTTGTGACTAAGTTGTGACTGAGTTCATGTTGATTGAGATACTTTAACTTGGCTAGGAATCCTTACCCAAGTGGAGTTTATCCCCATCTCATGGGTGACCCACTGTTGGGAATTATGCGGAGCGTGGTCAAGGCTGGGAGGAATGTGGAAGGTCTACACATAGTTGGTGTCCTTTAATAAAATATAATTGTCAATTGTCTGTAAATCATGTCTTGAAGTAATAATTATGCATTTTTCTTTCATGGGTTTATCTTGTTTATGTTGCATGTATATTTATGTTATGATTATGTACATAACTATGCATTGCAGAGTCTATTTTTAAGTTTTAGTTAGTATTAGAGAAATTTTGTTGAATTATTAGTAATGGAGACAACACAATATGGTATTAGAGTTCAATAAATTTTTAAGTGGCATAGCCCAACAGGTGAATGGGTATGCTACAAAGTGGTATCAGAGTTGATGAAAAGAGATTTTTTGGTGTGATGTTCCCAACGTAGGTGAATGGGTATGTTACAGCAAGAATATATCATACACTAAGAATGCTTGAATTCCAGGGATCAAGGTCGAAAGACCCAGAGAAACATTTGTTTGTATGTGATACGATATGTACTACATAGAATATTCAGGATGAAGCAACAAAGATTGTGAAATTAGCCATGTTGTTCATAGGTCGTGCATTGTTATGGTACATGAGGTATCAGACTACTACACCAACACGAAAATCAAGGAAATTAGAAAAGATTGGAAAAACTTTATTAAAGGAATTTTGGAAGGAAAAATCCAAGTCGCATTATATCATAGAGATGAAAGAAATTAAGCAAGTACATAATGAAACAGTTTGGGATTAGGATCAAAGGTTTAAATATGAAATGGGTAGATTAATGTTCCACATTCTTGATGAACAACATTGAGAATAGTTTATTGCAATTTTGTTGTCGCACATTCATTGCCCATTGACACAACAAAAGGTCACGTCATATACAGAAGCATTAGAAATTGTGATGAAGTTATAAGCATCTCCTATAGGAGATGATGTAAGAATGGAAAAGGTTTAGTCACACTTGGATTCACTAAGGATTCAATTTTTAGAAATAACAAAGGAAAATGAATAGTGTGAACATGTTTGGTGTATTATATGTAATACTAAGGCCATCGTAAAGATGAATTCCCAACATTTTCACAGTATATGGCTACAAGAGCATCGAACCCATTGGCAGGAGGAATGGGGTATTGTGAAATATGTAAGAAATGGGGACACCATCGGACTTTCTTTCCATTATTGCAAAAGAACCAGAGTACACCCAAGAATTAATTTTGGATTTTTGCAAATATGTAGGACAACATGAGAAATATTGTTTCTCATTCAACTTAATGAGGTAGCACACTTTAGATGCATACAAAATCCAAGAAGAAAATGTTGCAACAGAAGGATGAATTTCAAAGTACAATACTCCAAGAGGATTTAATCAAGGTGGATGAGGAGGATTCAATAGAGGTCTAGGACTAGGAGGATTTGGTAGAGGAGGAAGAGGACCAATAATTTGTTATAACTACAATCAACCAGGAAATTTAATGAGAGATTGTATGAATCCTTGTATGACATGCATGTAATGTAGAGAATTAGACCATGCGAAAGAAGACTATCCTCAACTAATAGAGAAATAGAAGGAAAGAGGGAATCAAAACCATAATTAAAACCAGAACTAGAAACTATAGATGATAGAAAGTAGGGAGCATGAATATCAACCTAGAATAGTAGTTGTTATGCATGATAGAATAGGAACTAGAGAATATGTGACAAAAAAGGGAAAGGGGGTCAAGTAATGGATAAGAAAATCATCTAAGGCTAAGACACAATTAAATCAATAGAAATAGAAAGAGACATATCAACAAACTAGGAAGGAGATAATAGGACCATACTAGATAGAATCAACATCAAAGACACCACCAGTATATCATATGTGATCAGTGTATGATAGTACCATTCTAGAAAGATCAGTCGAAAAGGTAAACACTTTGAAATATTTCTTTAAAGAATTGTTTAGAGTTGATAAAGGATGAAAAAAAATTGAACTCAATGTGTGGGATGATCAATCAGTGAAACCAAGATAGATAAGTTCCTACGACATAGAGAGAAATGAACCAAGTATTTATCAAGAAGAGGACAAACAGAGAATTCATATTAAGTGCATAGATATGAGAATATGACATGGATAATATCATATTGACTTAGGATTGGATATAAATGTTCTTCCAAGACATATGTGGGAAATTATGGGAAGTACGAAGTTAGTTTGGTCAATTTTTCAGTTGATATTGGAAAACCAACATAAGATATACTGACCCAGAGACATGTCGGAGTACATGTTAACATATATGGAGTGCGTAGTGTAGCCAACTTTGAGGCCATTTATATCATGGATAAAAGTCATTTGTATCCAAAATTGCTCAGAATGGATTGGGCCTTTTAAATCCACAAGATTATTCACTTGAAGAAGAGAGACATGATTTTTTAAGGAGGAGGCTTAAAGGTCACTGCACCATTAGACCCCATAGAGGACATAATGTATGTGGAACACGCAAGAAAAGAAATTGATAACATGTATAATATGAATGTATGCATGGATGACTATGTCAATCCTACTATATATTGTGTTCTTAGTTGGAGAAGAATTGTCTCTTGTGCATAAGATTTATAGGAAGGAATTGAACATTGGAAGAATAGGTTTCATGAAGTATCGACCAGAATATGTGCTCGCATTACTTTCTCTCTAATATGGACTAGAATAAAGGTATGTGAGGCACCTAGTTTTGATGGATTAACTAATGTAAGTTACTTTTTAAAATAATTAGAATTGAAGATACCTTAAAAAAAATATTGTTGTAATTAGATGTTGCATTGAGAGAAACCCCAACGCGATGGTGGGCTACATACAAGGAAGAAATAGATGATTGGAAACACTGTAAAAGGATGATAAATATTAGATTTGGATCATAAGATATTATGCACAACTATACAGGGATGAGAAGCTTTACGGATCATGTTGTGTAGTATATGAAAACTTGGAGACAAGTGTCGAAGAAGGAATGGATGCACAGGTTCATACATACCTAGGGGATGATTTTAGGGGATAAATTTCGTTCATGGGCTAATTTTCAATGGTTTTTCCAAAACAAATATTCGCTATTCTAAAAATGATTTGCCCAAATTCTATAGGATAAAATTATTTTACCTAAAAAATCACCAAAATTATATGAAAATTATATAAAATCCTTAGAAATTTGAATATTTTTACAAAAATATTGACAAACATTTCTATTTGTCATATGAAGGATTAGTAAGATTTGCCAAGGTTTCTACATTTTAAAATAATTTTCCATCCTTAAAATCATCCCTGTTGATACCCTTGATACGATTCCCAATAACTGGTATCTAGAACTAGTGCGCAGAGGGAAAACATACTGAGAAGAGATCACCTTGAATTTTAAGGTAACATTTAGTTTTGAGGCTGAGTCACCTTTAGTATATGCACCATTCATAGCGCTTGGAGCAGTGTTATCCCATCCAAGAGAGGAATAGTTATACCATACAATTTCCTTTTCTAGCAGGAAGTTGTCAATTGCTAAGAACAATTACATGACAATAGAAAGGGAAGGCTTGTAAATCATTTTTTTCATTACATAAGTTCATACACTACTTTTTGGGGTTCCATTTAAATATGTATACAAACCACTCTGCACTAAGATATCTAGTGAAAAATCTAGTGTTGGGGGGGGGGGATAATCTCCAGATGACTATTATTGTTTGATACAAACCCCCACCACCTCTTGGGGCTCATGTGACCTCTCGGTCTAGGATCATTTGTATCAAGAGTTGAATAAGCTCTCAGATCCATGTTGGATCCTCTCTTAATGTTCATAGGTCCTTCAAGTATTTTTTTAGGCTCAAAAAAGACCCATGGGAGCTTTTACTAAGCCCCTTTAGAACATTTTAAAATCAAATTTGGGCACCAGCCCTCTTGTTCCAGTGAAAATCACATGTGACCACGAGATTAAAACTAGGAACTACTTTGACACTCTGGAGCTTTAGGATCTAGGATTTGTACCCTTTTCAGATTCCAAAACCTTTGAACCCATGAACTAGTGAAAATATGAATGAAGAAAGATATCAATGGTCTCCAATCTATGCCTCATATCTATGGTTCACGGAGGTTTCAAGAATCTTGGCTTCGAGAGTCTTCCCTGCTACAACAAATAATACTTTTAGAGTGTCGAACTCTCAAGTAGAATATTGGTCAGTCTTTGTTTGCCTTGGATCGATGGTCCACACTTACCCCGTGCTCTAGGCTTCAGATCTTTTCACAATGCAAAGCAACACTTCCTCCCAAATGCGTAAATTTCAAACTTTCAGATAGGATTTGGGATCAAAGGTCCCACTTTGTCCTATATATGTGGTATAGAATCACGCTAGGCTTCGAGACTTTGGATATTTCCATTGCACAACACTCCAAATCCTTCAAACCTTGAATGGGAGAATTCTTCTGAGGCCTTCAGATCAATGGTTCACAACTTCTCAGCAGCTAATGATTGAGATCTCCTTCAGAACTCCGAGCTTCAGGAGTTCTTACCTCTTCTCACCTCCAATCCTCCAGACTGTCGAATTTTGAATTGGTGAATGAATGGGATCCGCACTCCACGTGTCCCCTCTTAATTGACAGTTGAGATCTACTTCGTCCTTCGGGAGTCTTCGACCCAAAACAATTTACAACCACAATCTGTCAAAATTTGAACCCTTTCTATCCACTGACACGTGTCCCTAAATATGGAAAATCAAAATGAATTCCATCCTTCGAGCCTTTGGGGATTCTTGACCCAAACAACAACACACCCAAATTTCTCCAGAGTGTCCAGTCTACAAATCATGTGATCTGTCGCCATGTGACTCCCATCTACCAGTGAACCAGATTAAATTTGGGATTCAAAATTTTGGGAGATTTTCTTTCTCCATGTTGAACACATGAAACTTTTCGAACTCGTGGAGTCCAAAGGGATTCAAGGGTTTAACAATCATGCACCTTACCTTGATATAGAAACTCTCAATACTTTCTCTCAGATCCAATGGTTCAGATCTGATCTCCACTTTTGTGCACTCCTCCTCCTTTCTAGACTTAGACCTGATGATTTTTGTAGCTCCTTCCCTCACCGTTTCTATTATGCATTCCTTCCAACAAGGATTTTTCAAACTTTCAAAGGCTTGGGCTTTGAATATCCTTCTGCAAGACTGCCTACTAGACCTCAACTTTCATTTTGGAAAATGATACACCTCCTGAGCTTGGAACCTGAAATAATTTCTCCTACGCTCTCCTTATGCCCCCTCTTCTATAAAATTAGGGACTTAGAAAATTATCTTTCACACTCCTTGAACTTTCTCCCCTTCGATCTTTATCAACACTTGATGAATTTTCAACCTATGAACTCCTTTCACTTGCCTCTGTGTAGGCTTGGGATATTTCCTCTGAGCTCGTAATTTCTCTGACTTCAAAAGGTTCTTGGTCCCTTTCTCCTCCAAATGGTTTCTTTTTCTCTCCTGGAAACCATGCTCTTCCTCCATATCTTTTCCAACACTTCAGTAGTGTGTTGGATTCATGCACTCCTTGCACTCAACTCACCTTGAGTCTTGAACTTTAAAGACTCACCCGTGCACTCCTTGTACTGGGTATTAGAGTGTTTAGTAACTCTGATGTGCACTCCTTGCACTATTTCTTCTGAGCTTGAAAAAATTCTAGTGTTCTCACTTGGCACATTCCTCACAGAACTCATGAACAAGTTCTTGCACACTCCTTGCACTGGATTTTTAAAGTTCTATAACAACTCTAAGGTGTAATCCTTTCACATATATGAGAGCCCAAAAACACTCAGGAAACTACAAACAGAGAATTCTATCTATTCCTTCAAATGAAACATACTTACTCTAACAAAATTCATAAGCATACACAATAAACATTCAAAACACATTCAGGAAACTCATATTAGAACACATAAAAAATTATATGTAGGGAAATATGGTCCTTGTATTAATACTAAATGATTTTTACAATGTGTACAAGATTGGACTGCAACAGAGTCTCAACTCCTCTCAATCTCTATCCACAACAAATCTGTATAACTCTCTTCAACAAATTGACTAACTTCTAACTGGGCATACATTACATTGATTTATACACGAGGGGCTTCTCAACCCTTCCCTCTAGACATCTTAGTGCTTTCATATCGCATTTAAGTGTCTTACCACTAAGCCTTTATTACACTAAATAATCATTGAAGCTTTTAGATCTGAGGTGATGCTCAGGATCTGTACAACTACATCACATTAAAGGTTACTATACACTCAATATGTTCAATACAATGGCTCGACTTTCCTTGAGACTTTTTGATCTGGGATATTTTCATCGAGTGACTTATAAGGAATTGCATTAAATGAGCATAAATTAAAGTGCACCATTAAATAAGGAAAATCTCAAAAAATGAAGAGACATAAGAATCAAATTTGAACACAAAAACTTGATAATGGAGTCCATCCCTAGTGGACTATGTCTTTGGGTCCTACTCTCAAATAGGTAGGCTCTTTCATTAACTCAACAAAAGGATTTGGAAAAATACATAAGTATACCTCATTCTGAAATCAAGGTGCATAAATAATGCTCATATCAAAAAACAAACATCACCACTGAATTTGTGGCATCGAATTACACAAAAAATACTATCTCCATGCCTCTATCTGACTCTACCACTCCTAGACCCAAGAAGAAATTTGTCTCAATTTTCATGCCACTCTTCAACCTGCATTAATCACTGGAATGCATTGATTTATGTGCATAAGAGGTTGTACCATATGCGTGCCTTCCCCTCTAGTGGTTGGGTGGATTCACCTTTTAAGTATTATTTGCGGCGATGGTTACAATGTAAGGCCCATGGCCT
>ML777071.1:1048157-1087105 GCA_009831015.1 Picea engelmannii | reverse complement strand
GGAGGTTGCTTGAGCAAGGAGCCAGGGAGGCATCTATATTCTCCATCTGAGGGAGAAGGAAGACAAAATCCCCCCAAGGGGTCTGAGTGTTTGTGGAAGCTCAGGACAGATAGCGCTTTGAGCACGAAGACTCTGCAGGGGTGCAGGAGCCAACGAATCCCGTGAGGGTTCAAAGGACAGAAGCTCAGGAAGGGCAGCGCTTTTGCGCGTATCAGTGAGACTCAAGTTGAGGGTTATCAAGGGGAGAAGAAACGCAAAGGTTCAAGCCTTTGGGAACAAAGAATTCTTCCAAGTCTGGGAAGAAAATACAAGGAAGCTCGAGGGAGCACAGCAACCATTGGATCAGCGGAGAAAGAAGATCTGGACCGTTGAACAACTATGTCCAGGGAGCTCTGGAAGAAGCGTACAGGAGAGGAGGACCGACAGCCGTCGGATCTCATAAGAGAAATCCCGTTGATCGTTGGATCATGGAGAAGCTGCGCGAGTATTAAACCAGAGGCGCAGGAGGAACCACGAGCTGTCGTGTATCGGCATATCGGGCTTCGGCGGTTCCCGGAGGCAAGAGTTCAACCTCTTTGAAATCATGACCGACGATTTCCCGAATCGATCTGAGCCATCGATCATAGCAGGGACACGTGGCGCAGGATCCGGAGGAGTCGGGATTCGGGGTTTTGAGTTGCATGTGACTGCGCTCACAGAACTCGTGAGCTCGCAAGTTCCGATTTTTCGATTTCCGAAAGGAAGAATGCTGAGGAGGTAGCTGTGGGTAGTGAACTCCCGAGAGGTGTTGAAGAGCATTGACTCTTCGGGCCTGTGTTTGAAGAAGGTCCTGGTGAGAGCAGGGGGGAACCGTGAGGGTTGCCAATCTATTGCGTCACAGAGCAGGTTATCTTCAGTACAGTTTAACCACTAGAAGGAAGATCCTATGCAGAAATGGAAGACAACATTCCAAATGGGATTCCACCATTTGATGGAAGCAATTTTGAATACTAGAGTAATAGAATGGAAACTTACTTGAAATCTCTTGGGGTAGATGTTCGGTTCTTAGTTGCTTCAGGATACAATGCTTTGAAGAAACCAAAGACTACAACTCAGAAGGAAGGAAGGAAAAAGGAACAACAAATTGGCAATAGATACCATCCTAGATGGATTGACAGATTCAGTAAAATCCAAGGTGGGATCATGTGCATCAAAAAAAGAGATTTGGGAAAATCTACAATACCTTTATGCAAGGGAAGAAGAAGAAGCAGAAGAAGAATTTGAAACAAATTACAACATCTTAGATTTCAAAGAAGAAAATAGAGGTCAGTTCTTTTGCTTTAATTGTGAAGGAGCAGGACATGTTGAATTTGAATGTCCTCATCCAAGGATTGAAAGAGATGACACTAAATAAGAAAATTTTAATGAAGAAGAAGAAAATCATGAAGAAAAAATGATTCAACAAGAAGATGAGAATCTTAAAAAATTGAAGCATGTTGAGATTGAAAATAGCAAGCTCAAAGACACACATAGAAAACTAAGAAGTGAATTGGGCAATTGTGAAATGACAGTTGTAAGATTGAAGAAACAATTAGAAGACTTTGAGAAACTAAGAGAAGAAACCATTTCCTTGAAAACTCTACTCGAAGAAGCAAGAAGAATAGGAGAAGTAAAGAAGGTCCAAATGATGATGAAAGAAGAAGATTGTGAGAAACTTGAACAAGAAGTTGTCTCATCGAGGAAGAGCTTAAGAAACTCTCAAGTGCCAAAAGACTTAACACATCTTGGATGGATGGATGAAACTTCATACAAAGAAGATGCAAATACCAACAATAAGTTTGAAGAAAGAGCTACACAAAAATTTAATGAGAAGTGGACTAAGATACCAGAAAGAAGGAATGATTACAAAAGAGATGAATATCCAAGAAGATCTCCTACCTTCAGGAATCAAAGAAGCTTCAATCAGTATGAAGGAAACTACAAAAGAGTAGATCATGAACCCAGGTGGACTACATCACAAAGAAGGCCACTTACTCCAAGGTATCAAAATTTATCTGTTGATCATTGTTATACTTGCAAAAATTTTGGACATAAGGCAATTAATTGCAGAATCAATGAAAGGAACAAATACACAAGAAACATGAATGGTGTAAATAGAAGATATGGAAATAATAGTGGATTTGTCAAAAACAGTTATAATTCATTTTCCCCATTGATGGAAAAAAATATTGTATGCTACAAATGTAATTATCTTGGACACAAAGCATGAGATTGTAGATATATGAATGAAGATGTCTCTATGCCAACCATAGTATGGAGAAGAAAATAGATTTCAAACAATGAAGATTGTTGAATAGCATTAACTGCTGAAGAATGTAAAGAAGAAGATGAATGGTACATAGACAGTGGATGTTATTCACACATGACCGGGGATCAAGACAAATTCATCAGCTTGAAGAGAAAGGGTGGCAATGTTGCATTTTGAGATGACTCATCTGCCAAAATACTTGGAGAAGGTGTAGTAGAATTTGGAAGAAAAAATGTAAAAGCAAAGAATGTCCTATTGGTTAAAGACTTGAATCATAATCTACTCAGTGTTAGTAAAATGTGTGATCAAGGATACACTCTTACGTTTGATTCCCGAAAATGTAATATTAGAGAAAATAACTCAAGAAGATTGGTTGCAACTGCAACAAGAAGACCGAACAACATATACATCCTAGACATGAAGAAGAGAAAGATGATAGAATCCACAGAAAATGATTCCAAGAAAGAAAAAGTCCCAAAGACCAAAAATAAGGATGAAGTATTATTGAGTGCCACATGTTTAGGGGGAGTATCCCCAAAGAAGAGAGTTACCTTTTACCATTAAACTCAGGGGGAGAAGCCCTACCCTTTTCCATTGATGTCAAAGGGGGAGATAAATTGGGATCATGATGATAGGGGGAGAATAAGTGTTGCCATCAATGACAAAGGGGGATATTGGTGGAAGATTGGTTGTTGTCATTGATGTCAACCTTGGTCATGGGTTTTGGACTGCAAGATTGATGAAGGTATTTGGACATGAAGTAAAATTCACATGTAGATACAAGACCCATGGATGGATAGTATACATCATGTTGTTTCCAGTGGTATGTGGCACGTCACGTGGATCCTCATGGTTGAGGAGAAATGAATTTTTGAAGATGACAAAGTGAATTGAAGAAGGAAGTACATGTAGGCCCTCAAGATAATTAAAGAAAAGAATTACAAAATAAGAAAGTTTCAGGTCAGCCCTAATGTCAAAAGGAAGTGACATAAATGCTATAGATAAATATCATTATACATTCATTTTATATAGAATTCGAATTTCAGGGGAAATCATAAGTAAAGAAGGTCGGATTTCAAGGGAGGATGAAGTCTTTTGGTGATGTGTTCTAAGGTATGTTATTTTCAGGTCATCTTACCATTTTTTCTATAACTTTTTTCCTAGAATGATTTAGATGGTGAAATTTCTATGGTATTGAGAAGACATATCAAGGTACCTTTTGAAAAAATTTCATCTCTTGATTCACTATAATTATGGAGATACACTCTGTGGAAGATAGGGTTTGTGACTAGTCCTGAAGCTAGTCAATAAACAAGTGTTCCGTTTAAAACAATCATAAATTATTCATAGAGAATCCAAATAAAGTAGGATAAATTTCATTGGAACAAGTACAGACTGTAGTTTCATGTGTGCAATTTTCAAAATCAGATGTTAAATATTGAGCACAGGGCAGTTTGTGCAAGTTCACTCTTCTGAATAGACCAAAATTGAATAAAGTCTACCATTCTTTCTATAAATTATTTTTGGGGAGGATTCAAGGAGTGAAACCTGGAGGATTTTTAGAGAATACATTGAGTAAAGTTATATATAGGATCAAAGTACTCCGAGAATTGAAGAATTGTAGAAATTGAAGAAGTCTCAAAAAGCATTATCAGGTTCTATGTGATGATTGGTTGATGGTGATGATTTAATGTGAAGTTTTATTATCTCTCGTATATTCTTGGGTGGAAGGAAGGGGAAAGGATTAAGAGTTCAACTCTCTCTTGATATTGGAGGATTGTATATTCCTCTTGGAGGTTTATCCCTCCCTTTACATTTGGAAGTTGTAGCTACCTTTGGAAGTCATTACATCCCTTGAACAATAACTGTTGATTATTTCTCATATATTGTGCATGGTGTATTGTGGTGTATTGGTGTAACTCTTATACTATTGTTCATTGCTCATTGGATATAATTGAATGGTTTAAGTATAAGTTGAAAAAGGTTATAAATTATACTTGTTACTGATTCACCCCCCTGTCAGTATCAACAAACCATACTCCATAAGTGTAAAAAGGTCCAACATACTCAAACAATTCAACTAATTCTCCATATTTTACCTTTATGTTGTCCATGGAGAATAAACCAAGACCATGGATGGATGACGGAGCAATGTGATACATCCTCTCATTAACACAGAAGTTGGTGTCCAACTTGGGCAGCTCCTTGGGTACCCACTATTTTAGTAGTTGTTTGTACCTCAAGGGAACCTCGATGTCACCTATGCTCTCATCATCATAAGAGAATGATCCTCCTTCAACAAGAAATAATTTCATGCACCTACCAAACTTTCTTCTGACCTTTTCACCTCTAGTTGATTTCTCCTTGTAACATGTGTTGGATATGTTTTCGCTTGTCCTCATCGGAATTTCATGTGTTGGATACATATTTGGTTGTACACTCCATCGAGGGAGAAGGAAACGTTAGGCCAATGATATTCATATTATAGTATAGATAAAGATAAACATTGAAAATATAACTTGACATGTAAGAATTTTGCATCTAGGGTTAGAGCCAAACCTCTAAGAAAACACAGAGTATTTCTTCACTCAATATTTTTGGTAGGTGTTGGGACAAAATTATGTGGGAAGACAGAAGAAATAATTTAGAATTTCCCATCTAATTTTTATCCCGCCTCTAATTTATGAGAACCCATGAGGGATTTCATCATGCTAGTTAGTAGGTTATATGGTGAAAATGATTTCTCTTATATGCAGAAGAACCGGGTTCCCTCGATACACCAAATGTTGAAGAAGGAAGTTGTAATATAGATGACTAGAGAAAATGATTGTTATATTTGAGTAGAACAAAGGTAGAAAAAGACCTTATAGAAGTTTCGCGGGTTTATAGAAGTTTCATGTTTCATGGGTTTATATTACATCATGATCTAAGTAAACAATCCTTACCCTTCTTGAATTCATGCTACACATGTGGGGTGGAACCAGTGGTAGAAGAACCTTGTTTATGATGCAATGAATTTTGGTGACAATAATGATTTTGTTCATGGTTCCATTTTGACCATAATTTCAAGTTTTGGTACCTCCAAATTCATCCATAGTTTACAAAAACCTAAAATCCACCAACTTGATTGGAATTACCAAAAGTTGAAACCCATTTGAAATTGTTGAAAGAGGRTTGTTTTGTGTATATATTGTTTGACTTTGTATTAGGCCATTAGATAGCACCACAAAATCCAACAACCAAGAGAAGAAGGCTTTGCAGCAATAGCTTCAAATAGATGGCACAAAGATGCCTGGTATTTTTCTTTCTTTCTTCAATGTGTTCATAATTTTTACAAATTGATACCCATAAAGAAAAAATTGATTTTTCCTCCATATGATGGGAAACATGTCAAAATGATACTGACATTATTTGTTAAGGTAAAAGGATGACTCAGTTCAACTAGTTAATACAATTCCATATGTAAAGGATAATACAATTCCATATGTAAAGGATGAGATAGAAAATAATTCCAACTCACAAATTTCCTTTTAAATTTGAATCGAATTAACATTTTTGAAAGCGTTTGATATTTAATCATGGCTAGTTGTATTATCTCAACTAGTGGGTTGCTATAAATGCTCAACGAACAACATTTGATGCTCAAGCTTCATGTGTCTACAAATATCAAAATACTTGGAGACAATTTTTGGCTAGAGATTTCAACCAACGTCTCTATAATAGAAATATTATATGAAGATGAAGGTTTTGGTCAATGACAGCTCGTTGGAATGGTAGCTTCAAAGGTTTTTTTATTACCTTGGTGATCGCAACGACTCCTTTTCAAATGCACTATAATAGAAATATTATATGAATATGAAGGTTTTGGTCAATGACAACTCATTGGAATGGTAGCTTGAAAGGATTTTTTATTACCTTGGTGATCTCAATGACTCCTTGTCATATGCACTAGGTGTTGGACCCTTGTTTAATGTATTGAAGTATCCAAATTACAGGCATGATTTACTTTTTAAAGTCATATATGAGTATTCCACTCTTTGCATAAAAGATGCAAAGTCTGATAAAGATTCAGTGGAGATAGACCCTAGACTAGAGGAAATAGTAGAAAGAATGCTTGACAAGTGCATGCTAGATGGAAAGTTCCAATAGGATTTTGGAATTGCATTGGAGTGTCAAGACTTCAGTTAGAAGAGTTGATCTTAAGTTAGAGGTGATCTACCATTTCCTGATTATTTAAGCATTTGTGAGTGCCTCATGTTTTTACATGAGTTTGTGACTATTGCAAGTATATTGGAGAAACTCCTAGGAGGGGACAAAGATGATTCCTTGTTTTACTTTGATATAGGTTTTGATATTTTTGAAAATGAGGATTAGGATTTCCTAATAAACATTAGAAATCAACTTCCTGAACCCAAGCATCAAGACACCAGAAGTGCAGATCTTGGAAAATATCTGGTCGTGCAAGGTGATGTTTCTAACAATGTAAACACTACTTCGGTTCAAATTCCTATTGTAATGGATACCTCTCACGATGTCCACACGATAAGAAATGAAAGGAGGAAACTTTGTATGAAAAGAAGATGAGAAAGAAGCATATTTTTCCCATTGGAGTGCAACATTCTAGAGAGCATGTGTGTGTGCGCCCATATATAAAAAATTGAGATTTCATTTAACCAAATGGAAAGTAAATTATTTATATTGAAATTTGTCTACAACAAAAACAATAAGTAAAGTCATTTGGTTGGAGTTGAAGGTTGATAGGATTTAATGTAAGAGGTCCATAGCCAAAGTCCATTTCAATATTTTGAATAATATACTTGTAATATTAGTAAGGCTTGTATGTTAAGGCTAGAACATGGACAAGTTCAATGTCTCCATGCAAATTTGTAATGTATTATAGTTTAACTACAAGTTGCACTAATTAGAAGTTTTCATTTCTTTTGTAACTACACTGACACATTCAATTTCTTCGCTAGGGTGGGGGACACATCCATCCAACTCAATCAACTTAATATTTTTTGTTTACAAGTATTGTAAGGTGCCAAAATAGAACAATATAGTGTATTAACCCCAAGGGGTTAATACAGGAGTCAAATTCTGTGCTCCAACACCCCCATTTCAAAAGTTGTTTTTGACAAAAAATAAACCTCAATGTTTGGACTAAAAACGAAAACCCTCTGAATTGGATCTAGAGAGGTTCTTATTGAAATAAGGTTATTTACCTATTGATAGGGTCTATATGGAATATTAAGTATGGGTTTAAACCTGCAAATTAGGTTTAGGGTTTAAACCCCAAAATGATGGTAAGAAATCAGTTCCAAACACTATTCATGGTGTATTTGCCGAAATTTTAATGTCAATGTAGAATTTCATGCACTTAAAAGACAACAAAAACAATAAGTTTTGGTATATTGGTAGAAGAAGCAGACTTAACATGGTTTTTTCCTCCTCCTCTCCCTCCTTCTCCCCTATAGTGCATGCCTCCTTCTCCCCTGCTACCCTACCTTCCTTCTCTGTGCGTCGTGCGTGCCTTCTCTACTACCGACTTCCCCTACGTGCCTCCTTCTCCTCCTCCTCTCCCTCCTTCTCCTTCTTCTCCACTCTGTGTGTGTAGACCACGTGCAGATACTCGGGGGCCAACTCAAAAATTATGAGCGCGATTTTTATTTTTGTTTTTGTTTTTGTTTTTGTATTATTTATAATATATAATATATATATATATATATATATATATATATATATATATATTGAAGGCATGTGAATATTCTATCCAGGTGCAGGGAGTCTTCATGATCACAGTGGAAAACAAATGGTGCATTGCACTGGGGGTTAGGGGAATTGTCAAATAATCTGGCCGAAGCATACTCTTTATTATGTGGGCTCACTATAGCTAGGGAACTTGGGATCAAAGAGATAACAATATTTGGGGATTCAACGGTGGTTATCAAGGAAAAACTAAACCACTCTAATCATGGGGTGATCAATCTATATGGCATAATTGAGTGAGTTATACAAGAGCTATCTCAGTTTGATAGGGCTGATCTCTTTCACATTCAAAGAGAATTGAGTAGAAAAGAAAATTTCGTGGAAAAATATGCCACCACATTCAAATTAGGAGTTATAATGGAAAATTGTTTTTTTTTTCCAAGCCACTATCCCCTAGATTTAATCAATGTATATGGACAAAGTTACAATTCAAATCACACAACCAATGGTCATCAATGCAGGTCAAATCCGCTCAACGCTATTGGAGGATGAACAATTGATGCATATGGTGGTGGATCATCAAGATCTTATGAGCGCATATCCACATTTATTTTTGCTAGGATTGAAGTTGGTTTATCAAGGCAAAGCTATGGGGTGGGGTAATTAATTTGGGATCATTTTGGATGAGGGTGATGCAAAATTCAGCACAAAAGAGGAAGCAAAGTGGAGCAAGGTCACATGACAACGAGGTGTGGTAGTGGTTTTGTTCAGATATGGACAAGGGAAGGGGGGCATATGGACTGGTAGCATCTTTTCTCAATGATGGGCATGGGAGGTTGGAAATTTGGACTTGTTTTGGTGTTGCACTATTGGTAATTCGACCATCAAACTTGTATGGAATTTCATCACTTTGTAGGTTGATTTTCCCCTTTGGAAAATGGATGTTATAAGAGCCATGGAATTTTCCTTGTACCCGTATTTCATCCTAGATTTCTTGGTTTTGGGACCTCTATCTACGGAGTTGGATAATCTTGATTGGAAGGTCGATTGGTTCACAATGGAAAGTGTTGATCTTCGAAAGATTAAGAAGATTCTATGAAGGCATGAGGAGGTCTCCCTAGGCCAACAACAATGTCATTTTATCCCTTACCTCTAGAGTTGCAGAGCTAGAGCACTCCTTTGCATCACATAATGTCAACCAGACAAGCCTTATTTAACCAAAATGAATAATTGACACTTTTGAAGTAGAGTGTGGCATGCTTAGAGTTTTGGT
Organism: Picea engelmannii; assembly: GCA_009831015.1. NCBI lineage: Eukaryota > Viridiplantae > Streptophyta > Pinopsida > Pinales > Pinaceae > Picea > Picea engelmannii. The sequence goes on along the minus strand of ML777071.1, from coordinate 1,077,839 downwards.
GGCTTCACGGAGGATGGAGAATCTCTCATTGCCATCCAACAATCAAGGAACTCATAGTTCTATTCATGGAGGGGATATTGAGGTAAATATTGTTTTTCAAAACCATGTGCCAATGGATATAGGAGTAGGGTACTAATATATATACAAGGAGCACAAATATCAAAACAACATGTAGGTTTAATACATTATGTATTCTTTTTAGAGTTCGATGTATTTTGAGACAATTTTATAGGAAAGCATCATATAAGAACACTTGAAATGTTGGTTTAATGTCTTTTTTTACCATAGATCTAAATATAAAAACATGCTATATAAGGAGAATCTATATAACAATAGAAGTACTCGTTGTTTTCCTCAACACAATATAAGTTAATATATTAATACAAGTTTAATTCCAATTAAAAAAATATTGTAGAAACATATATGTTTATAACTTTTCCAAACATATTCCACATTTATATAATTTTTTTTAACTTCCCACTTTTTCTTAAATAAAAGGATATAAAATTACTAAAAATGGACAATATTTTACTTTCCTAACCAAAAAACATGATATAAACAAGGTATAAAATGTCATGCCAATTGAACATATTTTATTCCTTTTAACTCTCGTAAAATATATAAGTGTACTAAAAATTGAACACAATTTGCTTTCTTAAGTAGAGTGTGTGTTTTCTTTTGATAAATAAAACAAAATTATTTTTATACTCATATATTCCCTTGATATGTATGAAAGATTTCATGAAGACTGTTACTCCTTTGAAATAGAAAGTGAAAGTTGGATGAGACTCTCGATATCGGCGGGAAGACTGAACCAGGAGTTGCAGCTTTAATGGATGTCGACCATGTACCTTTAAAGGTTTAACTAGAGTATAAGGGTGGGTAAAGGTTAATGTTGGAGACTTGAATGGACCTCCTTAGGCCGTTCTTTGTTTTTCCTCCATGGATTATGAGCTTTTGCGTGGTAGTGGAGGGTGATTCATAGATACTTTGGATAGTGGAGTTGGTCCTTTAACTAGTACATACTCCTTCCTTGTCTATTTTAGTGGTTAGAATAGATTTTAATCCTTTTCTAACCTCAATGACTATTGTAATCAAGGACTTTATCTCACCTAATGAGCATCCATTCACTAGGAACAAATCCAATACTCCACTAAATTAGGGTTTATGTTTTACATGATGAATTGATGATGGAAGAAAGTGGGTGTGGGAGTCAAATTTGAGTCCAGAAACCCTCCCATGTCGTTAATGCATGTGAATAGTCTATCCATGTCAAATTTCAATGCATTCAGAAACAATTTGAAAAAAATTCAACGTTGGCCCCATTCACAGGTCATTGTTGCCCGTGTCTAGTCCTAGTACAATTTCCTTGCAAAATTAGTATAAGATATTTGGAGAATGATAATTTTGAAGGTGCTATGCCTATTCCTACACACCATGGCCATATCACCTCTCATTGACAGTCCGTGTATTCTGAATTGAAAGTAATGGAGGGGCTAATGGGGGTCTTGGGAATAAAATAAAGGGCCATCATGGGCACCAAATGGAAAAAAGAGGTGTTAACTATACCAACCCATGATAGGTAGGCACTAAATGACTATTGTAAGAAAACACTTTAGCTCCCCTAATGAACATCCATTCACTGGGAACAAATCAAATACTCCACTAGATTAGGTTTTATGTTTTACATGATGAATTGATGATGGAAGAAAGTGGGTGTGTGAGTCAAATTTGAGTTCATAAACCCTCCCATGCCATTAAGGCATGAGAATATTCTATCCATGTCAGATTTCAATGCATTCGGAAACAGTTTGAAACAATTTCTACATTGGCCCCATTCACAGGTCATTGTTGCCCGTGTCTAGTCCTATTACAATTTCCTTGTAAAATTTGTATAAGATATTTGGAGAACGATAATTTTGAAGGTTCTAGGCCTATTCCTACACACCACACCCATATCACCTCTCATTGGCAGTCCGTGTATTTTGAACTGAATGTCATGGAGGGGATAATGGGGCTCTTGGGAATAAAAGAAAGGGTTAGCATGGGAACCAAATGGAAAAAGGAGGTGTTAACTATACCAGCCCATGAAAGGTAGGCACTAAATTACTATTATAAGAAAGGAATTCATATCACCTAATGAGCATCCATTCACTGGGAACAAATCAAATACTCCACTAAATTAGGGTTTATGTTTTACATGATGAATTGATGATGGAAGAAAGTGGGTGTGCGAGTCAAATTTGAGTCCAGAAACCATCCCATGTTGTTAAGGCATGTGAATAGTCTATCCATGTCAAATTTCAATGCATTCATAAAAAAATTGAAAAAAATTCAACGTTGGCCCCATTCACAGGTCACTTTTGCCCGTGTCTAGTCCTAGTACAGTTTCCTTGTAAAATTTGTATAAGATATTTGGAGAATGATAATTTTGAAGGTGCTAGGCATATTCCTACCCACCACAGCCAAATCACCTCTCAATGAAAGCCCCTGTATTTTGAACTGAAAGTCATGGAGGGGCTAATGGGGCTCTTGGTAATAAAAGAAAGGGTCAACATGGGAACCAAATGGAAAACCGAGGTGTTAACTATACCAACCCATGATAGGTAGGCACCTAATGACTATTGTAATCAAGGGATTCAGCTCGCCTAATGAGCATCCATTCACTGGGAACAAATCAAATACTCCATTAGATTAGGGTTTATGTTTTACATGATTAATTGATGATGGAAGAAAGTGGGCGTGCAAGTCAAATTTGAGTTTAGAAACCCTCCCATGTCATTAAGGCATGAGAATAGTCTATCCATGTCAAATTTCAATGCATTCGGAAACATTTTGAAAAAATTTCAACGTTGGCCCCATTCACAGGTCATTGTTGCCCGTGTCTAGTCCTAGTACAATTTCCTTGTAAAATTTGTATAAGATATTTGGATAATGATAATTTTGAAGGTGCTAGGCCTATTCCTACACAGCAGGTCCAAATCACTTCTCATTGAGAGTTTGTGTATTTTGAACTGAAAGTCATGGAGGGGCTAATGGGGCTCTTGGGAATAAAAGAAAGGGTCAGCATGGGCACCAATTGGAAAAAATAGGTGTTAACTATACCAACCCATGTCAGGTAGGCAATAAATTAATATTGTAAGAAAGGAGTTCATCTCGCCTAATGATCATCTATTCACTGTGAACAAATCAAATACTCCACTAAATTAGGGTTTATGTTTTACATGATGAATTGATGATGGAATAAAGTGGGTGTGCGAGTCAAATTTGAGTCCAGAAACCCTCCCATGTCATTAAGGAATGTGAATAGTCTATCCATATCAAATTTCAATGCATTCGGAAACAGTTTGAAAAAAATTCAACGTTGGCCCCATTCACAGGTCACTATTGCCCGTGTCTAGTCCCTAGTACAATTTCCTTGTAAAATTTGTATAATATATTTGGAGAATGATAATTTTGAAGGTGCTAGGCCTATTCCTACACACCATGGCTAGATCACCTCTCATTGACAGTTCATGTATTTTGAACTGAAAGTCATGGAGGGGCTAATGGGACTCTTGGGAATAAAAGAAAGGGTCAGCATGGGAACCAAATGGAAAAAAGAGGTGTTAACTATACCAACCCATGATAGGTAGGCACTAAATGACTGTTGTAAGAAAGGACTTTAGCTCGCCTAATGAGTATCCATTCACTAGGAACAAATCAAATACTCCAGTAGATTAGAGTTTATGTTTTACATGATGAATTGATGATGGAAGAAAGTGGGTGTGCGAGTCAAATTTGAGTCCAAAAAACCTCCCTTGTCATTAAGGCATGTGAATAGTCTATCCATGTCAAATTTAAATCCATTCGGAGACAGTTTGAAAAAATTTCAATGTTGGCCCCATTCACAGGTCATTGTTGCCCGTGTCTAGTCCTAGTACAATTTCCTTGTAAAATTTGTATAAGATATTTGGAGAATGATAATTTTGAAGGTTCTAGGCCTATTCCTACACACCACATCCATATCACCTCTCATTGATAGTCCGTTTATTGATCCCTTTTAGTTTTGGGTTGTTAGTTTTTCCAATTGCATGCACTGTTAACAGGTGCCATGAAAAATCCCTTTATACCTTTTTGCCAAAATGCCAAGAATACCTAACCTTATTTGTCTTTGTGTGCAGGTACTAGTTCAGGGTGTAGGAACTTGGAACTAGAACTTGGATTTCGAGATAAGTTCTTTAATTCAAGTCAACTTTTACCATGCCCAAAATCGAGAGCCAACTTAGCTTAAAATGAAAAATTTGGCTCAAAAAACCAAAACTTTTATGAGAAAACCTCGTTTTTCATGAGCTTCTCTTGGTTTCGAGAATAGTTCATTATCTACTAAACAGGGGAAATCACGTGAAGGTGGAAGCTCTAATTATGCCCCCCCGTCCTCACATCACTCTCAATTTCCCCATACCCAATATGAAATAATAAAGAACATGTAAATTACTATATTATACAAAATAAAAACATATAAAAATCATCATATAAAACACATACCTGTATATATCATTCATATTCTTCTTCATCAAACTCAACATCGTCAATATCATCTTCATCATGAACATTGTCATTTCCCCAATACCCAATCTATCTAGATTCAACAGCTATAATTAAAAATGACACTAAGATTACATGAAAGAAAAAAAACATCAGAGATCTATAGTACAAATGACTCACCACATGTAGTAATATCATTGATATTCTTCTTCATCCAACTCATCATATTCTGTATCATCATCTGGTATTTTATAATCATTATCAAATGGATTGGCCATATCAACATCATCATCAGTATTGTCATAATTTTCCATAATATCATCATCATATATAGCGTCATCGAGAACATTATCATCTACATCATATGGTCAATCAACTTCTTCGACTTCGTCATATGACGATACACGGTCTACCTCCTCATGTTCCTTTGTATCACCTTCTAGTTCTTGAATATCATGTTCTTCCGGTACATTATACTTTACAGGCATTCCTCTTGGATCATATCTAACAACAAACAACCAACATGGTTTAGCGGGAACCTCACAATAGAATACCTGCTCACATTGGCTTGGAAGAACATAACTTTCTAGACCCGGCTCAAATGTCCTTGTATTAACCATGGTAAAACCATTGTCATGTTGAATAACAATTCTTTCAGGATCACGCTCATTTATCCATAAACGATACCATTTGACCTCAAACATAATTATCTTGAAGGATTTGAAGTCACACTTGATTATATCATCCAAATGTCCATAATATCTATTTTATGTTAGTCTTGGATGTTTTTCACTTCTAGAAGAAACATTAGTGACTTGAAACAGTGTAGTTATCCCTGAATCGACGGTTTTCTTTGTGTCATCCACCTTTTTGATGCGAAATTTTTTACCATTATACCACATAGCTTTGTGGTGCTTCAACTGCAATATTCTCAACAAGTACAAAATAAATTAATAATTAATAAACGTATTTAAATTTAATAAATATTAAAAAATAATACATTAACATTTTGTATGATTACAAAAAGTGCGAGTAAAATTTTATATGCTTACCTATTTATCTTTTAAACCATATGCTAAATCAATCTCCCTCTGCGTAATATTGTGATATTCATTACGATGAGCTCTTTTAATTAATGTAGACACCCCTTCCCATGATAACCTACCATGATGTTGTTCACATTTTTCTATCCATAGCTTCATCCAATCAAGATTGTTAGCAATGCATAAATGTAGTGCACCCCACACTCGACCAGCTGCAATGAAAAAAATATAAATTAGTAAGAATAATGAATAATAATAATTGATGGAGATATAATATAAATTGAGGAAATACAATATAGATAAAAATAAAAAATATAATACCTTTCACTTTCCTCATTTTACCATTCCTGACCAAGACCTCCACTTCAGATATTTTGACATTATTGACACCCCAAATGCAATGCATATTAATTTTCCTCCCTAAATTAGGAAGATAATCGCTAATATACACTAACATTTGATATACGATATACCCCTCCACCATAGAACCCTCGAGACGTGCTCTTTGTCTAACTAAAGACTTCAATGACTTCAAGTGTCTCTCCACCATCCACATTGACCTTGTGTGTACAGGTCCACACAATTCAATCTCCTCGACCTGGTGTATGAGGTAGTGTTCTTGCGCATTGAAAAATGTTGGAGGTAGATACTTTTGCATTGCACACATTAAACGAGGAATTTCTCTCTTCCAATATTTTATTTCTTCCTTATGGATTTCTTTAGATGACAACCACCTACAAATGTTACGAGAACAAAATATGTTTCAACAAAGACAATATTGTGTATATGAATATTACAAGTAAAACACATGTCATCAACAACTTCTACAAAAATTTTATTCATATAAATAATAATATGTAATTCATCTGTCATTATTTACCTCATGTATTTTCCAAGGTCGTATATAACTTGTTTTACGTTGTTGTCAAAGTTGTCGGGCAAAGATAGAGGTAGAACATACTATAACAAAATAATGGCACATTGATAAATTTCCAATTTCATATGAACAATATATTTACAAAATTTAAAAATATTACATCGATTCTTACCAATACATAACAAATATACGAAAGAAATTACCTTGATGAAGGTATGCCAGTCATGAGTTTTTAACCCGCCAAATTCACCTTTCTTTGTTAATATATTCTTCATGTTTGAAGCAAATCCTGTTGGAAATCTAATTTTTTGAATGAGCTATTTTACAACATTGCTTTCATCTTCTTTAAATAACCATGGGAGGCTATTTCGATCGACTCCATTAATCCTATTTAAATCAATAATATTTAACATTGCATGATTGGCTTCTTGAATGTCACTACAAATTTTAGAAAAAATTTCTTTGTCACGCCTTCCATATAAGATTCTCCACAACATTTATGTTACGTTCTTTTCGATATGCATTGTGTCGAACAAATGAGTTATTTCTAGTTGCTCGTAGTAGGGAAACCTCCTGAATTGTTTGGGGAAATTTTTCATTCCTCGTGGAAGTAGATCAATGCCTTGAAGACCAACTATATGTTACATAAATGAAATTAACACAACAATTGTTAGATTATACACAGTAGACATGAGAATTCAACACAATTAAAAAATGTAATATATTGCATACGATGATGAAGATTGACTTACATTGACGATTTGATCTGTTATATTACAACTTCCATAGGTGTGGTGTCATTCTTCATGGTTTTATCCCAGTCTCCTCTTTACCATTGAAAAGATGTTTATCGGCATTTCGATACCTATGGTTCTTAGGGAGAAAGTGTATATATTCATCAAACACCTCCTTTCCTAAACTTCTTGAACGATGAGATCTCATCATAGGACCACAAACTGGACATGCAAATTTACCCTTTGTTTGGAGACCTAGAAGATACGAATCGATGGAAGAATTAGTTATATAACAAGCAATTATTTAAAAGACAAATATTGTAATATCATCAACATCTAACTTATTTAAGTGCAATAGTGTGCTACATACCACAAAAACGTGTTAGTCCCGGTGCATTGTGAATTGTCCATGTAAGAATCCCATGGAATTGAAATCCTCTTTGACCTATTGGTCTAGAGATGTCGTACATAGTGATGCCATCCCATAACTTTAATAGCTCATCGACAAGAGCCTCAATATATACATTCATATCTTTCACTTGGTACTTACCTAAATGGTTAAAAAATACACATAATTACTACACCTTGTGTACATATATGAAATTGTGTAATGAACAAGACAAATGAAATGTTAAACATTAAAAAAACAATATCGTTATAAAAATATACCTAGAACAATCATTGCCAACATTGTGTGCTCTCTTTATTGACATCCAAGGAGGAAGGTTATTGTTTATAACAAAAATAGGCCACACCGAGTAGATAGACTTGAGCTCACCAAATGGATTTACACCATTAGCTGCCAATGAAATCCTAACATTACGAGGTTCTTCTTTAAAAATTGGCCATATTTCTTCGATATTTTTATATAAAGAACCATCTGCAGGCATTCAAAGAACATCATATTCACTTCTATTCCATGCATGGTAATCCATAAACTGTGTTATGTTCCGACATCTAAATAGTCGTTGTAGTCATGGAGTTATGGGAATATAACAAATAACCTTGTGAGGCACCTTTTTTGTTAACTGATCAGTTCAATATCTACTGATTTGACATTGTGGGCAATTCGATTCAGATGCATATTGTCCATAATATATTATGTGATCATTGGGGCATGCATCAATAACCTAATATTCCATTCCAATTTCTTTTAGAATGGCATATAATTCTTGGTATGTGTGAGGTAAATTATTTTGTGATGGTAAGAAATATTCACCTATCAACCTACAACAACAATATACAAAAAAAAAATCAATAACGAAAATTATATTAATCATTATAAATATTGCATCCTTAATTTAGACATCAACTGACACTGAAAATAAAATAAAATAAAAGTTGAAAATTGCATAAAACTATAAAATTGTGTTGCTTACCTTAGGATCTTTGTCATACATGTGTTTGACAAACCATTTGATACCTTAAAGTTGACTGAAAACATTACAGCGGAGAGAACACTTTTTTTTGTGCCTTCATATAGGGATTCAGTGGCATTTTGAAGGATAGGTTTATCAAAAATATATTCATCATCATTGTCCTCATCACTGTCATCATTATCATCTGGCAAGTTGTCCTCCTCCATGTTGACATCATCATCCACTAGAGCATTATAAATGTCTTGGCTCAATCTCTTTGTCCCATCATCATCAAATGTATTATTAATATCATCATTTTCCATAGGAATAATGTGATCACCATTATCCACATGATTAAGTTCAACTTGTTCTTGAGTATTATCTCTATGAAAACGTCTCCTTCTAGGAAACATCACATTCTTAGGATGATTTTTATTTAATAAAAACATTGGAAGCAATAAAATACAATTAGAGTATATCACAAATATTATTTTGAAAGATAAATTAAAAAAAAAAACAATTAATGTATAATACCCTTAAAGATCTATAATAACTAATTACTTACCATGGGACGATATTCATTGCCCCCTTCAATGTGCCCATTCTCCCTACAATGTTTTTCAACTATTTTTAAAGGTAGTCTTCTTCCATTAAAACCCCTGCATTCACAACAAGGGAAATAACATTTCCCATCACCATGAATCACCATGTGTTTCTTTAACATAACAAGCTCTCTTTTCTCGTCTAGAGTTGACATTGTAATTACCTATTACAACAAATCCATTGAAACATTATAAGTACAATATACAAATCTATTCAAATAATTTGGTATATATTTAGATATTTGTAATGAAAATTATACAACATGTTCAAAAAAAATAAGGGACAAAGAATGAAACCTAAAAGTATGAAACATTAATAAGAGGAGGTGGATCTATTATCACCCAAAATCACACTATATAATATTAAGTCCCTAATAAAAATTAGGGTAGATTTAGGGATACATAAGAGTAATGATGCCCAATATCAACAAAAAATCCACTTCTCTTCACTTCTAGTTGGTTCTTTTCCAACTCAAGGAGGAAACCTTAAATGTAAATTTAATAAGGCGAGGATACTTAGATATTCAAGAAGTTCCATAAAATATAAGAACAAAATTAGAGTGATTGTAGCTGAATCAGTAATCTTTTTACTCTATCAAAAGTGGATAAACCATAAAATATTTCTAAGGAGTTAAATCAAACCATAAAATCGTATTTAAGGAGTGAAAATAAACCATAAAATAGTTCAATAGCACCAAATTACTAAATCACACAGAAAATTTTTAAGTACTGACCTTCAAAATCTCAGCTATGTAGAGTCTGATCAATTCAACATTTCTCTTCTTGAAAGAGAAATGAAATCAATATTTCATAAAAAACCAGAACACCATTGCATCAGAACACCTGAATGATTTTCACAACTGTAGAAAATGATTTTCACAACTATAGCAAATTTGTTGTAACTGAGATATATATAGGATTGATTTGTCGTAAATGACCGTTTGATTCTCACACGTGCCATTGTTGGTCACTATAGCAACTAACTGGTGGTTGGTCACTCTATTGACCAACTTGTAAGGTTGGTCACTAGAGCGACCAACATTTGGACCCCGAAAAAAAAAAGTATATTTAGTCCAAAAAAAGAAAAAAAAATATGCCAAAATTTTAAACCATCGTAATATTTCATCGTAATTTGCACCCAATGTAGTAGTGAAGCCATAAATATCTGTCGTTACACGCATAAACCCGTGGTTGAGGGATTCATACATGTAGGAAATACAAGTGGTACTTAAGCACACATCTGTTGGTGACCCTTGTAACCCCTGTTGGTACCCCTTCGAGTGGTAGCGCATCAGACAACACCTGTGTACAGATCGACCTAGATTACCTAAATCCCTCTTTAGATAAACCGATCAGCCACCTAACCGATATAGTGTCACCGAGAACAACACTCGGGAAGACACTCTCTAGTATCTGGGTAGTCGGGTAGTATGGCTAAGGGTACGGTCTATCCTCCTTAGTTAGTGGCCTAAGATATTGCGTCGATTACTACTGTTGGACCCTGCACATATACCAGAGAGCTATAGAATAGGGAAAACCCTTGTCTATAGAACCCTTGAATACCTAACCCTTGGGGACAGAAATATAAACAAATTAAAACAGACATGATCTATTGTCGTGCAACTGTGTTCGGATTGCCAAATCACTACACAATTCTTCCTAGTTAAGCATTTGGGCATTTCATCACTGCAGTATTCTTCAGACCAGAGTATAAATCCACAGGTGTAAAAAAAAAAAAAAACGAGTATGGAATTTTTTTCACCATTATTTGAGTCCTATTCCATTGGCTTCATCTCTTTTCCCATATCAAATTCATACATATAATTTTTCAGAAAATTTTTGACCCCACCCACCCGTTTTTGGTTCCCTCATCCTCATGGCCCATACTCATAGCCAAGACTTGGAAGCTTGCTTCAATACCTTGCAATCTAGTCTCACCGAGACCCAACAAGAAGTGAAACACCTCAGTGCCAATGTTGTCGCCATCAATACAACCATGCAGTCCTCAATGGAGGCAATCAAACAAGACCTGGCCAACCAGCTTAAATCTATCTTTTTGTCACTCTACAACAAGCTTCATATCCCTACAGATAACCCTTCCTATGACTCACCTCCACATAATGATGGTGAACATTCCTCTCATTCCCATAACTTTCAGAACGATCACTTTCAATGCAACCTATGCCTTCCATGGGTGGATGTGACCAAATTTGATGGCTCAGACCCCACTAGTTGGGTAACCCAAATGGAACATTATTTCTCTTTATATGACATTACAGATAACTTGGCCAAACTCCGGTATGGTGTTCTCCATCTATATCAATAACGTTGGAAATGGTTGTAATGGAGAAAAACTTCCCGTCAAGGGTATATTGCTTGGACAAAATTTGTGGTAGAGCTTTATGAATGCTTTGACACTGACACCAACCATTTGGGTCATTTGACAAAGTTGAAACAATTAGGAATAGTGGAAGACTTTATAGTTTCCTTTGAGCGCCTGGATTTTTGGATAGAGGGCATGTATGATGCCTTTTTCTGAGAGTGTTTTATCAGTGGCCTCAACGATGAGATTCAGGCCCATGTCCTCATGGCTCAGCCTCAGAGTTGAGTGGAGGCTACTAAAAGAGCTAAAGAAGCACAACAGGTTGTATCTTCTCAAAATTGAAAACCCTCCTTTATCCCTCGCCCTAAACTACTAAATCCCACTACTCCCTTTGCTCCACTAAAGATCCAAAAATTGGCCAGGGATGAAATGGATGAAAGCCAACTCAAAGGCCTTTGTTATAATTGTGATGAAAAATATTTCTTGAGCCACAAGTGTAAGGAAAAAAATCTTTTTATGGCCATCTCCGAGGATATTTCAGAAGAGGATGTAGAAACTCCCCTTGTGGCCGAGTCACCTGATTCCACCGACATCACCCCTCCCTCAGACCCTCCCAAAGTAGAACTGGTCATTTCCATCAATTCTCTCACTGGCTTCTCCACTCCCCAAACCCTCAATATAATCGATTACATCAAGCATTGAAAGGTCATCATTCTAGTTGATAGTGGAAACACCCATAATTTTATTCATCATCGCATTGCCTAAGAAACTCATTGCTACATCCATGCCGTCAATAATTTCTAAATCATGATTACCAATGGTGATTCCATGAAATGTGGAGGGCATTTTGAAAATGTGTGTCTCCAAATTGGTGACTACCACCTGAAATCCCATATGTTTTCTATCAACATGGGAGGTTGTGACATTGTGTTGGGTGTAGACTAGCTAAGGACTTTGGGTCACATTCTCATGGATTTTAAGGACTTAACCATGAAATTTGACCAGGAGGGCCACCAATATAAGTTCCAAGGCATCACTGTGGGTTCACCTGAGATCATTAGTTCCCATCGCATGGAAAAGATGCTCAAAAAAGGTCATTCTGGTGTTATCGCCCAACTCCATGCCATACAAGCAAAAAAGACACCCTCAGTGTCGCAAGACCTCCAAGCCATCCTTTCTAAACATCAATTGGTATTTTCCACTCCCCAAGGACTCCCTCCTTCCCGTGGTGTTCATGATCATTCCATTCCCCTTGTACCCAGAATCCTTCCTCCCAATATACGTCTTCATCGTCACCCCTTTTCCCAAAAAAATGAAATTGAGAAAATGGTCCAGGAACTCTTTAATGTAGGCGTTATCCGCCCTAGTACAAGCCCCTACTCTTCTCCTGTGGTCATGGTCCTGAAGAAAGAAGGTTCTTGGAAAATGTGTCTTGAGTTTTGTGCCCTCAACAAACTTACCATTAAAGACAAATTTCCCATTCCTGTCATTGATGACCTCCTGGATGAATTGAGTGGTGCCCAATTTTTTACTAAACTTGATCTTCATTCGGGCTACCACCAGATATGTATGAAAGAGGCAGACATTCCCAAGACTAACTTTAGAACTCATGAGGGCCACTATGAGTTTTTGGTCATTCCCTTTGGCTTGTGTAATGCCCCCTCCACCTTCCAAATCCTCATGAATCATATCTTTTGTCCTTTTCTCCACCATTTTGTCTTAGTTTTCTTTGATGATATCCTCATCTATAGAAAAACCTAGACAGACCATCTTTCTTATGTGGATTAAGTTCTCCATCTACTCTCTCAGCACCAAATTTTCCTGAAAAAATCTAAATGTTCTTTTGGCACCTCAGAAGTAGAATACTTGGGTCATCTGGTTGGAAAGGATGGCATCAGGGTGGATCCTAAAAATATTGAAGCTATGCAAGACTGGCCTCACTCAAAGACTCTCAAGAGATTACGTGGATTTCTAGTCTTAACAGGGTATTATTGCAAGTTTGTTAACAATTATGGAAAGATTGCAGTACCTCTCACTGATGTCCTAAAAAAGAACTCTTTCACTTGGACTCCAGTCATTTCTCAATCATTTCACACCTTGAAGATGGCCATGTGCACCACTCCATTCCTAGCCCTTCCTGATTTCACAAAGACCTTTGTGTTGGAATGTGATGCCTCAGGGAAAGGAATTGGTGCTTTCCTTATGCAAGAGGGTCGACCATTGGCCTTTACCAGCAAGAAACTATCTGAAAGAAATCTGGGCAAATCCATCTAAGAAAAGGAAATGTTGTCTATTCTACATGTTGTTGGTCTGTGGTGCCCTTATATATTGGGGAAATGTTTCCAAATTAGGACAGACCATCAAAGCCTCAAGTATTTCCTGGAACAACACATTTCCTCCCCGGAGCAACAAAAATGGGTGACTAAGCTCTTTGGATATGATTATGAGATCATTTACAAGAAAGGCATATAAAATGTGGTTGTGGATGCACTTTCCCACAAATATGAAGATGAAGGATCCCTTTTTACTCTTTCCTTCATTGTACTAGATTGGCTCCAAGCCGTTCACCAAGAATGGCTACAAGATCCCAAAAGTTCGCATATGATCCAACAATTGTAGTCCAATTCTCTAGCTTCCCCAGGGTACTCTTGGCTCCATGATGAGATTTTATACAAAGGTCGTTTGTATTTAAGTAAAAAATCAAAGCTTAAATCCACGGTACTTTCTGAACTTCATGCTACACCCATAGCGGTGCACTCCAGGTTCACCAAAACCTATGACAGGGTCAAACATTCCTTTTTATGGGATGGTATGAAACAACACATTCATAATTTTTTCGCTGAATGTGATGTGTGTCAACGCAACAAGGGAGAAACAATCAAATCTCGGGGCACACTACAACCGCTCCCGATTCCACTTGCTATTTGGAAGAATATCTCTATGGATTTTATTACCGACTTACCCAAATCAAGAAATAAATTAGTCATCATGGTGGTTGTTGATCGTCTTTCCATGTATGCTCATTTTTGCACTCTTCAACACCCATTTACAACATCCACGGTGGCTCAAATTTTCATGGATCATGTCTTCAATCTTCATGGCATGCCGCACTTTATTGTTTCTGATCGCAACCCAACTTTCACAAGAAATTTTTGGCAAGAATTGTTCAAGATACAAGGCACCCAATTACATCTCAACTCATATTATCATCCCCAGAATAGTGGTCAAACAGAAGTTGTCAACAAGTGTTTGGAGACATATTTGAGGTGTTTTTCCTCAAAAAGGAAAAATCAGTGGGCTCAATGGTTACCCCTAGTTGAATGGTGGTACAACACCTCATACCATACAACTACATGCATGACTCCTTTTGAAGTGGTATATGGATAGAAGCCACCTTCATTTCTCTCATACTTACCTGGTGTCTTGAAGGTCCAGGCGATTAACCAAACACTTACAATTCGAGAGGCTATTATCTGTACCCTCAGAGAGAATTTGGTCATGGCACAAAATCACATGAAGCAACAAGAAAATGAAGGTTTCTCTGAATGTCAATTTGCAAAGGGGGATAAGGTGTTTCTTTGACTGCAACCTTACAAGAAAACTTCTTTCAAGGCCAAGCATTGTCAGAAGTTAGCGCCCAAATTTTATGGTCCTTATACCATTCTCAAGCGTGTGGGAAAAGGAACATACCAGTTAGCTTTTCCCAATCATTTGAAATTGCATCTTGTTTTTCACGTTCCATGCTTAAAGAAGGTGATTGGAACTAAGTACCAAATTCAAACCAACCTTCCCGAGTTAGCCGAAGAAGGATCCATTTGGCTACAACCACAAGCAGTTTTGGACCAGCGTGAGCATCTCATGCGGTAGAGAACCATCAAGGAATTGTTAGACCAGTGGAAATATACAACTCCAACAGATGTCACTTGGGAACCAACTACCATTCTGCAGCAATTTCCACATCTCAAGCCTTGAGGACAAGGTTGTTTTTAAGGGGGAGGACATGTTAGGGTCCTAACCTACACATAGGTAGAACAATATATTCAGATGTAATAAAGGTCAATATTAATAAGGCCTTGCAATAAAATAGAATAAGTCGAATGTAAGAATACCTAATAGAAGCTTCCACTTCTAGAAGGATCTTCCTCTATATGCTTCTTTTGATAGACATATTTAGTATAAATAAGAGTCGAGGGCATGAGAACCCTAGCTTAGATATTATTGTAATAGAGCTCTGTTCAAATGGAGGTTTCCCCCTCGAAGAGGCCCATGAACATTTCTTTCTGAATCAAAGTGTTATTTTTGTTGTTATTCTTATATCATTTTAGTGCTATTGTGGTGATTGTTTTGGTTATATTGTTGTTATTCTGCCATTTCTAGCATTTTATTTCTATTCTGCATACTTTTTATATCTGGTATATTAAATCATTGATGGCATATTTTTCTACATAGCTATCATGAGATAAAGAAGCATTCTTCAAAAACATGGAACCAACAATAGTGTGAGGTCTAGAAAGCATATCAGCTACCTTGTTACTTGTACCCTTTTTGTACTTGATTACCAAATGAAATTGTTTTAGAAAACCCATCCATTTGTAGTTTCAAGATTGTTGCAATTTGGTCTGTTCTTGGAAATACTGTAAGGGGTGGTGATATGTATGTATGATTTTTTCCTTCCTTAACAACTAGTACTTCCATTTCTTTACGCTTTGGACTAATGCATACAACTCTTCATCATATATAGGATAGTTAACAATGGCTTGGTTAAAAGTTTCAGAGTGGTAATAGATAGCCTTACGATATTGCATCAATACTGCACACATGATCTATCTGTTGGCATCTGTCTCGATCTCAAAAGGTTGTTGAAGATTCGGTAGTGCTAATTCTAGTGCGATATTGATCTTCTCCTTAAAAGTGTCGAAATATTTTTTTTTCTTTCCTTCCCACTGAAAAGTTTTTTTCACACTAGCTAAGGAATGGAAAGGAGATGATATAAAATAGAAGTTGGAAATGAACCTCCTCCAATACTAGACTAAACCTAAGAAGCTTTTCACTTTGGTTACACTTTTTGGCTCAAGCCAATTTACAATTACATTAATTTTGGAAGGATCAATTTTTAATTTTCTTCCTCCTACAATATGACCTAAGTACACAAGTGCAGTCTTGCCAAATTCACATTTAGACAATTTTACATACAACTTTTCCCTTTGCAAAGTATCCAATACTTGTTTTACATGCCTCACATGTTCATATCAAGTCCCGCTAAAAATAATAATGTCATCTAAATATACAATAAAAAAGTCATCTAGGAAAGGCTTGAATACATCATTCATCACATGCATGAAAGTTGTTAGAGCATTACAAAGCCCAAACGACATAACTAACCACTCAAACAATCCTTGTTTGGTTTTAAAGGTATTTTTCCATGCATCCTATTATGAGACTCTGATTTGATGATATCCACTGCGCAAATCCAACTTAGTGAAATAAACAACATTATTTAACTAATCAAGTAAATCATCTATGTGAGGAAGAGGGTATTGATTTTTCATCATGATTTTATTTAAGGCCTGATAATCGACACACATTTTCCATGTGCCATCCTTATTTGGCACCATCACGATCATAGAACCACAAGTAGGCGAACTGGGCCTAATGACCCCTTGATCCAATAATCCCTGTACCTGCTTCTTGATCTCTGTCATCCCCACAACTGACATCTTGTACATGCCCACATTAGGAAGAGGAGAATCCTATTGAAGATGTATCTCATGTTGGATTTCCCTCTTAGGAGGTAATCCATCTAGTTCCTGGAAAATATCATCATACTTAAAAACAATATCAATTAATTCATTTTTATGAGATGGATCACATCCTTGGAAAGCGTCGGATGTACCGACATCCTTCTCTCTTACAACCATGAGTACATATCTCTAATTAGTGTTTATGAGTCTTTTCATTTTTCCTACACTAACAAATGTTGTATTTACCCTCATGTTGTGAGATCTAACAATATATTCCACTCCCCCTTTAGTAAGGTGGTACTTTTTCTCATGACGAAAGAAGAATGATTTTCTATCATAAAGATAAGGACTTCCCAATACTATGACACATATATCAAGTGGTACAACATCCAAATCCACTTCATCAATCAACTTTGAAGCAATATCAAATCTGACCCTACATTGTTTGGTGACAGTAGGTTTTTATTTATCACGTACCCAACCAAGAGGATAAGGCTTCGGATATGGTTTCGTTTCAAGACCCATTTTCTTGACAAGTTCTTCAGATATTAAGTTTACTTGGGAACCCAGATAAAATACTGTATCTATCTCAGTGTGTTTATATACAACTCTTATGTGAAATAATTCATTCCTCTTTCATTCATCATCATGAGATTCATTATTGGAACTTGAACTAGCATGAAGGGAATATTTACCTTGTACTCCAACTGCTGTGATCTTTCCTTCATCTCCTGAATAAGAACCAAGATCTTGTTGCACTGTAGTGTAACAACCCTGGTTAAATAGTTGCATAGCGTTTATTAAGTATAATTAATTAGATAATTAACTGTCATAATATGGTTTTAGTTAAACAATGATTAGTTATTAATAATATTATTTATTTATTTATTTATTAATTAATTGCTTATAACTATTGATTGATTAATTAATTAATTAACTTATTAAAGGTTAGGGTAATGAATTAAGAGATTAATAAATTTTAAATTATTTTATAAGACTTTATGTATTCAGGGGGGGGAAGAAGCATTAAGTGGAAAGATAAGGTAATAAAGGAATCAGATAAGGAAATAAAGAATAGGATAAGGTAATTAATGGAGGATAGGAGAGTCGGTGAAGGGAGGAGATATGATGGGGAAGAGTCCTATGGGAGAGGATGATGAAAATTATGGGGGAGGAGCATTATTGAGGAGGAGGTCTATATTTCTGTGGCATATTTTTTGGTTTTGGAGCTGGGTTTTGGAATTTTGGTGAACCATTGCAGGGGGCACCAGGTTGCTGGGGTTTTGGGGTCAGGGGCCAGGATTCCTTTCGGTATCCTGGAGCTAGGGAGTTGGACATGCTGCTCCTAGTTGCTTGGGTGGTTAGTCGGTTTTGGGCAGGGTTTGGTCAATGCATCAGGCTGGGCAAATAAACAAAGAGGACAACCATATCAGTGGGAATTAGCATAAGTAAGAGGTATCTATATTATGTTATGTAATTCATTAGATTGTTGTTCATTAATTAATTTATGCTGCTTATATGCTTATGCTGAAATAAGTTACTTATTGTTTCTGCGTAGAAGTAATCTTATTTGTTTAAATTTTATGAATCTTATTAGACTTAATTAAATTCGGTCCCTACACATGGTATCAGAGCCCTGGTTCAAAATCTAGAGCCAAGGGCCTACCTACCCACCCAAAAATTTAAACAAACCCCACCTAGAAATTTAAACACTTCTATTTAGTTATAGTGAAACCCTGAATAATATATATATATATATATATATATATATATATATATATATATATATATATATATATATATATATATATATATATATATATATATATATATATATATATATATATATATATATATATATATATATATTGAAAGCAGTCCAGGGACCTTGAAACCCTTAATTAGATAAATCTTTTCCAAGCTCCAGCTCTGCCTAACCTGCAAGCCAATCCATCCTCTATTATAAAATAATGTAAAACACACAAAAAAATAAGGTGTATCACCATATGACCACTAGCACTTTCATGAAAACTAGTTATGGAGATGCCTCCTTGGAAACTAAATAATTTCCAGCAGCTGCAAATCATCAATAGAAAAGAATAAGTAGTCTAAACAAAGTAAAAAATGTCTCCAACATGGGAGATGTACTGATGCGTTTTGTCATAATCTTACCTTTGCAGCAATAAATTCTATATAATTTTTTTGAAGAATTGGCATCAATATGACAAGAACCTTACATTGACATCCAAATAGGCCTTCAGGATTGAAAAACTGTATTGTTGAAATGTGAACTCTGCTGCTGCTATGTATGATCATTATCAATCAATTAGTAATATTGGTAGAGAAATATATTTACATTCATTAAGAACAAAATATAACCTTTTATGTATGAAAGGGTTCTACATTCATTCATTAGCAACACTTGTTAATGAAGCCTTATCAATTAGTATTACCTGAAAGAAATTATTTACAGACACTAATACAATTTGATAAGCTCTTATAATCGGGTTGGATCTCGTCAAAATGATGAAAGACTTATATTTTTTTTTCCATGGAAAAAAGATTGCATTTTTATTCCTGAAAATAAAAATACATTCTTTATATGCAATAGTATTCCACATTTCCCCAACTATGCAAAAAGGCACATTGCCCATGAACTTGATCACTACTCTCGAGTGTTCTATACTGATTGAAACTTTTTATAAAAATATTACTGACTTGACCCAACTTAACATTGAGCATATATATAGGCTATGAAAAAAAAAAAAAACACATTGTAAAGAAAAGAGAGACCAGGTCGCAAATAAGGGGAAACAAAATGCACGCTCATTGTGCATGCGTAGGAACCGGCCACAAACAACCCATGCGCGGAGTACCACAAGCCAAGTCAAATCCAAATTCCCAAGTGCTACCACCATACACAAGTTACCAAAGCCAAGAGAAAACACCAAGCCCTTTCCATTACATGTGTCTCATCAGCGCCTAGCCACGGCCGAGGAGCCACGCACTGCACACACAGAAAACAACAAAAAATTATTAATAAACAAAAAAAAATGCAAGTGCAAGCCCGACCTTCGAATATCAAGTGAAGAATCCAAGTATCGACAACACCCACACCAAGGAGGGAGCCAAATCTCATGCGGTACGTGTCCACCTGCACAATGCGACCTGCGACCAAAACACAACACAGGTCAGTCAAAGAAAAACAACACAAGATCAAACAAAAACAACACACAATCCATCGCACAAAGCACCCAGGATGAGATCAAGCACAGGTCAGGTTTTGAAAAGCTTTCCATTCTAAATCTCCTTGAATATACTACTTGCCTCTCGCTTCTGCGTTTCAATGGGAAAATGGCTGATACAATCGTACCAAACTGATTGGGAAACAAATCTACAAACAGTTGTAGGTCAGTTGGAATCGCAGGAAACTCGAACCATAGATTTTTATTCATAGGAAGTGAAATTGAGACCCCTAAGCTTCCGTCAACCAGTAATCAATCCCATAGCTTGCTTCCTTCCGTCAACCAGAACAGGGTAATGGGCTTTATGAATGTGAATGGGTCAAACGGTCTACATACATTTATGTGAAGTACGAAAGAAAGTAAAAGGGCACTTGGAAGAGAATATAAGGATGAACCATGAAGGAGGAGGAGGAAGCCATGGGGGCATCCGAGCACCTGAGCACCGTGAACCAGACCAAACCATAAGGGACAAGCCCACGGGGGCTGAACCACTCAGCCAAACTATCAACAATAACAGAGACCTCTCCCACAAGCATAGCGCCTTCACCAAGGCCGACTCATTTCCACACGATACCAGCCAAGTACCTGCAACAATAAACTAGTCCATCCAGAACAACCACAACAAATAGTCCATCACCGAAGGCAAGCACCAAGTCATAACATAAGAGGAGGCCACAAGAGGTGACCGCACCAGTACCTTCTCTACACTTTGGTTCTCTGCTTCCATGAGAGTTATGCATAGTGGGATGAGGAGAGGAAGGATGACCTTGCGGGGCTGGGGTTAGGAGTGTAGGGTTTTGGGGTAGTAAGAACAGAGGTGAGGGGGCACGTGGGCCTCATGCGAGGACCCATTGCCTCGCTCTAGATTTGTTTTATTATTTATTATTATTTATTTTTTTTTATTTTTTTTACGAAAACGGTAATGTTGCATTAAGCGGCATTCTGGCAAGCCAGAATCAGAAAGTTACAACTCTGAAGAAGGTTGGTGACCTCTAATAGTGTTGCCAACCTTCTTGTGAATGTCTTGGGAGACCAATCCCATCTTCTCCTGGAGCTAATTCAAGAAAATGACAAAGATTTCATACATGAGTAAATTCTCACAAACTGTGAGCATAGTAGAAGACAGAAGCAAAGCATTAAACCGAGGGGGCTGAAATTTTCCCCTTAATGTAGGGATCCAACTTTTTCTAAGAACCTAAAGAAATGTTGGAGGTCGCCTCCTTTTCTCTGTGCGCTTTATTGGTCCTTCGCCCTTGGGTAAGGGGTGGAGACGGAACTGACTTGTCTTCAGGTTCAGAAGTTCCCCCAGAGCCGCTAGAGGGGACTGTAACAACCAGACCTGCATGGGCAGAGGGTTCCGGATCTGAAGCCTGAATTTCTCTCGCTACTACTGAATTTGGGGGGGTGGAATCTGAGAGGCTTTCATCTGTCAGAGGGTCTTCCTTAACTGTTGTTGCTTCTGGATCTAGGGCTTCATCTTCCTTCAGCGCATCAAAGCTGTTTTTATTTTCTAGAGTTGCCTCTGTTGAATGAGTGGCCTTCGGGGCCTGGGCTAGTGGATCCTTTCGCCTTGAATGCCTTCGTCGAACGGGCTGAAAATCATCTTCTTTGACTGGTCCCGGCTCCTCGTAGGATTTGGGGCATATTTTTGTGAAGTGACCGTAAGCATGGCACCGGAGGCACTTAAAGGGAATATGCTCGTAGTCCAGCTCTTGGATATGGTACCATTCCCCCAGGGATATCTTAATGGCTTCCAGAAGACCTTCCTCGAGGTTAACCTCAACACAAATGTGAGCGCAGGTAAACTGGTCCCCTTTCGGCTCCGCACTATCCAGGAAACGTCCAAGATTATTTCCAATGTCCTCCAGAGAATTTTTCCCCCAGAGATGCAAGGGAAGGTGAGGCAGCCTAACCCAAACAGGGGCTGCAGTGATCTCGTCTCCGGGGTTGAAGTCAAGAGTCCAGGGGTCTAAGAACATTCCTCTTGACCCCATGAAATAGGGTCCAAATCTGAAAACTAGATCACAGTCCTCTTTCCTCGTGAAACTGAAGACAAAAAAACCCCTGCCTACTGCGAACAGAGAAACGTTTCCCTGTATCAACGACTTCCAACAGTCATCCATCCATGCCTCCATCGTTTTGGGGCTAGGCTGTAACCCCGTAAATTTTCCGATGAGGGCCTTTTTGGCTAGAAGGAGGGCAAGATTGCAAGGTCCCTCTGGAGATAGCTCCAGAGAAGGGATCTCCTCCAACTTCTTAACAAACTTAGACGAGAGAGAAGGCTTGGATTTGGGTCCTGTCGAGCGGACTAACGCTTTGAATGCTTCCATAGGATCTTTTTCCCTCTCGGCAATTGGATCTGGGGCCATCGTAGCAGGCCGTCGACCACCAACAAACAAGAAGACGGAGGCCAAGACCACTGCTCCAAACGCATGCAAAAACGCAGGCGAAACTCAGGCAGGACGCTCTTAAAATGCTGATCCGCGGCCCTGTATGCGGGGAACCCTGAGCGGCTGCTACAGTCGAAGATCCGCGCCCCTACAATCGAAAAACCCGAGTGGAGGCGGCTAGGGTTTAGGCCCTAGCCGCATTGACATTCCACCTCATTCCGTCTCGCTTCGTCTCGCTCGTGACATTTCCTCACATTCGTATCCACCATAAATCACTATTACTATCAATGCAAACAAATATTTATTTATTATTTATTATTATTATTATTATTATTATTTATTCATTTATTATTTTAATTTTTCTTATTTTTTCTTAATTTTAATTGTAATGTAATTGTTATATTCTATTTTTTATTATTATTATTTTAGTTTATTGTTATTTTTATTATTTTTATAATTTTTTTTTTTTATTAAAGATATGGTTATTATCTTTAATTAAGGTTTAAATTATTAATGTTTAATTTATGTTAAATAATAATTATTTAATAACAATAATATTTAAATCTAAATATATATACAAGTGATAACTAATCAACTAATTAATGTGAATAATTAGGAAGATTAATTAATTTAATTGGTTAATTAAATTAGGGATTAACTAAGTGATTAGTTAGGTACTTAAGTAGGATACCAATGATAATATTAAAATTTCTAGATTTACTAAATGTGTTGATTAAGGCGACTGAAACTTAGGCCTTGTTGATTAAGTTTAGTCTAGATTATTAGTTTTTAATAATTAATCAACATTAGGTTGGAAGTCACCTTAATTGGTTGTAAACGCAATGTATATGGACTTAGAACAAGATAAGCAGGAGGGGGCTTCATGCGTGCTAGGAGGGTTAGTTAGAGGAATTAGCAAATGGGGTACAGTGCTAGCGTAGCTACTAGGCGAAGGAGTCAATAGTTTTCTTAGGTGAAGAAATCAAACTTAGACACTTTAACTCTAACCTAGCCACTCCCCTAAACAGAGTAACATCTGTTTACAGACAAGTAAAAATAAACTTACACCTAACCCTGTTTTCTAGTTAAGTCGCGCAATGAGAAACGACCTTGAACTCACCTTGACAACTTTGGTTGATGCAGGTTAAATCATATAGGATGGTTAGGAATTGAGAGAATCGAGACAGAGGAACATCATCGCAGGCATCGCCAACACTACCAGTGCTGCTGCCACCATCGCCCGAACTATCTCTCATACTGTGCTCTTTGGAAGACATAAATGAGACTTTAAAGGGGCGACAACTAGCAGGGATTGAAGTGGAACCCCCACCATCTGGAACGGGTAATCCAGAAGTGTCAAGGGATTCAGGGGGAGGACCTCCACTGGAAGACATCACTCGATAATTGCAGAAGATCAAACTTTTGGAGTTTGTCAGGGGTCACACCAGTGAACGTGCGGAAGCATGGTTGGAAGGCATGACAAGGTGTTTTGCCTTAAGAGACTATGCGTCCACCTCAAAGGCGAAAATAAAGATTTTTCAGTTAAGAGACAGTGCCTTGAACTGGTGGGGAAACCTGGAAAGACAACTGCATCTTACCCCAGACACCGTATCTTGGGAACTTTTCGAGGAGAGGTTCCGAAGGAAATATCTGCCAGCTTACTATGAGGAACAACAGGTAGGAGCGTTTCATGCCTTAGTATAGGGAAACATAACCGTAGAAGAATATGAGATCAGGTTTATGGAATTGGTCAAATATGTTTCATACATGGATAATGACCAACGACAGGCAGAACGCTTCATCTATGAGCTAAACCCTAAGATAAGGGCTATGGTGCAGATGTGGAAACCGTCTTCAGTAACGGAAGCTGTGGAAAATGATAGTTATACGGAGGAACACATGAACTTAACTGGAGGTATGAGACCTTCCTTTCCACATCATCCTAGATTCATGGGGAAGGCCCCTAGGACATTTCCCAGGGGAGGGGGCTCAAGGCCACCTCCATACGGTAGAAGAGTCGCACCAAGGACAGTAACCACAGGGATTTCAATGGCAACGAGTGCAACATCTCGTTCATCACCAACGATGCAGACAGGTCCACGACCATCTCAGGGAACAACTAGTAGGGGTAGGGATTCCAGGGGAAGGAACTCATTTTAGAGACAGTCACATAACAGTGCGTAGGTTCAATCTCGTGTTAACTGTTGGGGATGTGGAGGAACCCATTACTAGCGTGACTACCCAGAGTTACAATCAAGATTCATGCATAGAGAAGGAAAGGCCTCGATGGGAAGAGCAAGTAGCAGCCACTAGATTTACGCAACAATTAATAATCGCTAGGCCAAACATCAATCCACGGTGGTGGATTCATCAAGTATGCTAAATCATATCAATGTTAATATTTTATTTGATTCTTATATGACAGATAGTTTCATTTCACCATCTTCATTAGAAAAGAGTGGGTTGTCAGCCTATGAGCACGATGACTTTAAACAAGTCGAGATGGCTTCGGGGAAAAAACAAGTGGTAGGACCTAGTGTCAATAATTGTATAGTAGACTTGGGAGTGTGTACTACCAGGTTGAAGGTATACGTCACTACTCTCAGGGCGTACGATCTAATCATTGGAATGGATTGGTTAGAAGCTCATCGAGCTTTGGTAGATTGTTTCACAAAAGGGGTGCTTTGTGTCGATGACAAAGGAAGGCCAATGGAGATCCAGGGTGTACGGAGAAAGGTGTCTCTACGCTTTATCTCAACTATGAAGGTTAAGCAATGCTTGAGGCAAGGGTGTCGACTATATGTAGTGGAAGCAGTGAATGAAAGGAAGGGACCCTCATTGAATCAGTACCCGGTATTGTCAGAATTTAAGGATGTTTTTCCGAACGAGTTACTAGGGTTACCTCCTGAGAGGGAGATTGATTTTACTATTGAGATAAAATATGGTGCAGAACTAATTTCCAAGACTCCGTCTCATATGACAGCACCGAAACGTTGTTATTTGCAAATGCAGTTGAAAGAGTTACTAGATTTAGGGATAATAAGACCCAGTGTTTCACCTTGGGGTGCACCAGTAATTTTTATAAAGAAGAAGGATGGATCCTTATGACTGTGTATATATTACAGGGACTTGAACCATGCTACAGTGAAAAATAGGTACCCGATGCTGTGAATAGATGACCTCTTCGATCATATGAAAGGAGTAGCGGTATTCTCAAAGATCGATTTGTGATCAGGGTATCATCAGTTAAGGATTAAGGAAGGAGATATCCCAAAAACTACCTTTTGAACTCAATTTGGACATTACTAGTTTGTTGTAGTACCTTTCGGATTGACCAATGGGCCAGCAGTATTCATGAGCCTCATGAACGACGTATTCCTGGAGTACTTAGACCATTTTGTACAAGTCTTTCTAGATGACATCCTCATCTATTCCAAGAATGAAAGAGAACATGAGGAACACTTGCGAGTGGTGTTGTCCTACCTTAGGGAGAACAAATTGTATGGGAAGTTGTCAAAGTGTTCTTTCTTCCATAAAGAAATTCACTATTTAGGTCATATCATTTCCAGTGAAGGAATCTCTGTGGACCGAGAAAAGGTAAAGGCCATTATGGAGTGGCCAGTGCCAAAAAATTCCCATGAGGTAAGAAGCTTCATGGGGCTAGCAGGTTATTATCGGATATTTGTGGAAGGATTCTCAAAAATAGTGAAACCCATCACCACTTTGCAGCGCAAGGGGGTAAGGTATGAATGGACGGAAGAATGTGATAGTGCATTCATTGATCTTAAGAGGTTACTAACTAGTGCGCCAATTCTACGAGTGTCGGATATGGAAAATGACTTCACAGTCTCCACGGATGCCTCGAAGAAAAGGTTGGGGGCCATGCTAATGCAGGATGGAGGAGTGATAGCTTATGCGTCAAGGAAGTTGAAGAAGCATGAAGAAATTTACGCCACTCATGATTTAGAGTTGGCAGCTGTAATGCTAGCTTTGAAACTTTGGAGGCACTATCTTGTTGGGAGAAACTTTAAGCTCAAAATGGACCATCAAAGTATAAAACATCTCTTTACTCAAAGGGATCTGAATGCCAGGCAAAGGTGATGGAGTGAGTTTATGAGTGAGTACAATTTTGGTATTTCATATGTCAAGGGAAAGGAAAATATGGTTGCGGATGCCTTGAGTAGGAGACCACGTGTCTTCTCCTTGGTACCCTTAAAAGTCAATCTGAGGGAACATGTGTTGACACAACTCCAAGGAGACAGTTGGTATTTAAAGGTTACTTCAAACCTCCAGAGCGGGAGGCAGTTAGATCCAAAGTATGAAGGATATAGTCTAGAAGCAGACGGACTGTTGAGATATCAAGGAAGGATGTACGTCCCCGAAAATGGGGATATTTGAAGCATCATACTGAAGGAAGCCCATAGAGAACTTTATTGTGCTCATCCATGTGTGAAGAAGATGTATGTAGACATGAGGAAGCTCTTCTTCTGGGTAGGCATGAAGCGCGATGTAGTCCATTTTTTCGCCAAATGCCTAGAGTGTTAACAAGTGAAAGCCAACCACCATCACCCGGCAGGCCTCCTACAACCACATGATGTTCCTATGTCCAAATGTGAAGTCATTTCTATGGATTTTGTTGTGGGGTTGCCACTCACATCTCATAGACACAATACCATTCTTGTGATAGTGGATAAGTTAACCAAGAGTGCTCATTTTATTCTGGTTAGAGACACTTATGATGTCACTGATGTGGCACATGTGTTTGTAAATGAGGTTATCCATTTTCATGGGATACCTAAGAAGATCATTTCATATAGGGACTCCAGATTCACTTCTAGGTTTTGGACAAGTTTGCAGTCAGCATTGGGGACTCAATTGAACTTAAGCATTCTTGTGATACCATTCTTGTGATAGTGGATAAGTTAACCAAGAGTGCTCATTTTATTCTGGTTAGAGACACTTATGATGTCACTGATGTGGCACATGTGTCTGTAAATGAGGTTATCCATTTTCATGGGATACCTAAGAAGATCATTTCAGATAGGGACTCCAGATTCACTTCTAGGTTTTGGACAAGTTTGCAGTCAGCATTGGGGACTCAATTGAACTTAAGCACAACTTATCATCCTGAAACAGATGGGAAAACTGAGAGAGTAAATCAAGTCATGGAAGACATGCTTAGTATGTATGTCATGGATAATCAAACCCATTGGGAAAAGTACCTACCTTTGGTAGAGTTTGCCTACAATAACAGTTTTCATAGCTCCATCAGAATGCCACCCTACGAAGCTCTATATGGAAGGCCATGCAGAATGTCATTGAGTTGGGATAGATTAGAAGAGAGAGTAACAATTGGGCCAGAATTGATTCAAGAGATGGAGGAACATATGATTCAAATTAGGCAGAGACTAAAGGAAGCACATGATAGACAGAAAAGTTATGCAAATGCACATAGGACCAACCAAAGTTATGAAGTGGGTGACCAGGTTTTCATTCGTATCAGGCCTAACAAGAGTACCATACAATTCGGGAAGGGGAAAAAGTTGTCACCTCGGTTTATAGGACCGTTCAAAATCCAAGAGAAAATTGGTCCCGTTGCCTATCGTCTCATACTGCCACCCCACTTGCATAAAACTCATAATGTATTTCATGTATCTGTTTTACATCATCATGTTGTTGATGAATCACATAAACTGAATTGGAAGGAATTGCAGGTATCGGATGTGGGAAATCTCATGGTAGAACTATTACGCATATTGGACCGTAGAGTCTGACAGCTCAGGAACCATCTGGTATACCAAGTTAAGGTCCAATGGGACAAGTATAGTCCAAGATCTTCTACTTGGGAAGTCGCCAAGACATTACGACGAGACTATCCCTCACTTATTTGACCACCTCGAGAATATGTTTCTCATACGTGGGGTGTATGTAACACCACCTTTTGACTTAGACAACCAGGATTACTTGAGGCCTACACTTTTATTTTCTACTCACAGTGAAACTATTAAATGATATACTTAAACTTTTAAGACGTATGAACCTTTATGAATGTTTAAATATATTCAGATAATGATGGATATGATGTGATATATTGTGAGAATGCAAATTTTATGAATGTTTAAATGTTATTGATGATGATGGATATAATGCGATCTACTATGTGAATGTAAATTTTATGAATGTTTAAATGTTATTGATGATGATGTATATGATGCGACATATTGTGAGAATGTAAATTTTATGAGTGTTTAATTTCTATTAGAATGATGTTGGATATGATGCAATCTATTTGGTAAATGATAATTTTATGAATGGGTGTCGAAATTGAATTATGGGATATTATGAGATCTATTTCTAACTTGAAAACTTTGATGTTAAGTTGTTGGTACACGGATACCGAATTGAAATGATGATTGCATGCAATTACATGATGATAATGCATAGAAGTGTATGAGTTTGTGTTACAGACTAATCTGTAGGTTATGAGCTATGAAATAGCCAAGGGATAATGATGATGAAAGTAGATGTCATGACCACTAGTTGAGAAACATTATGGTATGGATCTTTGTATGTGAAATTATATTGGTTTGGATGCATTGCTATGATATGTGGACCAGTGCAGGATTTTAGGTGATGAGACTACCCAAAACCAAATAAACGATGACAAAACTCCTAGCAACACGGTGCCACTGTATATTCCATTGTAGGGTGTGGACCCTAGTTATGATTAGGAGGGGTGGAGGCATTTCCCACCATGTATCCTCCGAAACTTAAAGTCATGGGAGGACGGTGTTAGCTCACGCTCCCCTAGATGTGTGATGATGACTGTCAGTTTCCTGCTA
>ML777071.1:1025312-1048107 GCA_009831015.1 Picea engelmannii | reverse complement strand
CGGGTTCTATTTGGAGTTAGGTCAATATAGTTGACACTCCAAGATAGTCCAGCAGAGGAAGGATAGGAATGAAGATGGAAGTAAGTTAGGGAGGAAGGATGAGTAGAAATAGTTGAGAAAGTATGGAGATTTGTCTGATGGTGAAATTTATTGTTTTTCCTTCTAAAAAGAAAATGTGTATATATGAATATTCATAATTACGTAACTAAACCACAGTTGTCTAAATAAAATTGTTGAACTAGATGATTGTAATCAAAGGATTTCGCAAACAATTGATTGGTTTATTATCTTTTATAAAAGAATAGTCCTATTGATTGGATTGGATGCATACATAAATTACTATAAGGTGATAGTTATTGATTATTAATACATACACGACACTTGTATGTACTAGATACACATGCATTTCTTGTACATGTACACTAGTATGAATGAGTTTCTTGGCTTACTTACTAATAATGATGGTTATTTGTTATGAATGTGTGGACCATGTTTCTTTTCCCCTATATCATAGGATACCTTAACTTCGGGATGAAGTTTCCTGAAGGGTGGGTGTATGTAACAACCCTAGTTAAATAGTTGCATAGGGTTTATTAAGTATAATTAATTAGATAATTAACTGTCATAATATGGTTTTAGTTAAACAATGATTAGTTATTAATAATATTAATTAATTGTTTATAACTATTGATTGATTGATTAATTAATTAATTAATTAACTTATTAAAGGTTGGGGTAATGAATTAAGAGCTTAATAAATTTTAAATTATTGTATAAGACTTTACGTATGCAGGGGGGGAAAGAAGCATTAAGTGGAAAGATAAGGTAATAAAGGAACCAGATAAGGAAATAAAGAATAGGATAAGGTAATTAATGGAGGATAGGAGAGTCAGTGAAGGGGGGAGATATGATAGGGAAGAGTCCTACAGGAGAGGATGATGAAAATTATGGGGGAGGAGCATTATTGAGGAGGAGGTCTGTATTTCCGTGGCATATTTTCTGGTTTTGGAGTTGGGTTTTGGAGTTTTGGTGAACCATTGTAGGGAGCATTGGGTTGCTGGGGGTTTTGGGGTCGGGGGCCAGGATTCCTTTTAGTATCCTAGAGCTAGGGAGATCGACAGGATGCTCCTAGCTGGCTGGGTGGTTAGTCGGTTTTGGGCAGGGTTTGGTCAGTGCATCAGGCTAGGCAAAGCAACAGAGAGGACAACCAGATCAACGGGAATTAGCATCATCAAGAGGTATCTATATTCTGTTATGTAATTCATTAGATTGTTGTTCATTAATTAATTTATGCTGCTTATATGCTTATGCTGAAATAAATTACTTATTGTTTCTGCGTAGAAGTAATGCTATTTGTTTAAATTTTATGAATCTTATTAGACTTAATTAAATTTGGTCCCTACATGTAGCAACGGTTTTTTTCTTCCCCTTTCCACCAAACTGTTTCAGTTTCTTTTCTAGATGCAGTTTCCAATAGTGTTCTTCATCGTGACCGCTTTTCTTGTAATGAGTGCAAGATAGATTTCCTCCTTCTCTCATCACTATGGCGGTCTTCTTGTCCTTCCTTTTAAACTTCTTAAAATTTTAATGTGGGATATTGGAAGGTTTGTTCGTGGGATCTTCTTAAAAATGATTCCCCCTATTCTCAACATGTACACAAACTTCGTCAAGATTACTGGGGTTAAACAAGAGAAAAGTATGATGAATATAACTGTGAAGTGCGCGAATATACTTCATTAAAGTTTCATAAGAATCCAAAGGAATGTTCAATGCAAGATCTGGCTTCCTAAATTCTTCTGTGAAAATTTGTACAGTTTTACATTTACCTTGTCTCAAAGTTTTCCATTCCATCATTGCTTTATGTAAATACCCTAATGGATAAAATTGCTTCCTTATCGCTGATTTAAATTCTGACCACGAGGAAAGAAGATTACCACACTTACTTATGTCCTAACGCTTTCTCTCCCACCATACGAGAGTGGTGCCTTCCAACAAAAGAGAAGACAGTTTCACTTTAACTTCTTCATCAATATCTTGAACACGACAATACACTTCAACTTGTCAGATCCAATTATATAGATTTTCAAGATTAGCATCTCCATTAAACATAGGTAAACAAAATTTTACATAAATATTTAATAACGGTTTCTTAAAAGAGGCTTTATTTTTAAAATGATGACAATGATGATAATTCTTAGAGGAAGAAGAACTAGAACTCGAAGGTGAAGACGAAGGCTCAGGAGGATCTCCTCTAGCCCCTTGGTTTACCAAAGAATCGTGATCTTCATGTGCTTCCTTTTTCTTCCCTTTCTTCTTCATCCTCTTCTCGTGATCTCCATACATTCGTTCGACCATTTATGACATGCGATAAAATACCATATGAAATTTCTTCTCCTGTTCACCACGCTTGTCCTCTTCTTCCATTTTCTTCCTTCGGGAGGCATGACCAACTTTAGTATTGAAAGTCTTAAGAGTTACTTCACCCTAATTATGCTTGGCCCTAGTAAGCATTCAAACTCAACAATTAAATTCAAAGATGAATGCTCTAATACCAACATGATCCAGGATCTTTTCATCGAGTGACTTATAAAGAATTGCATTAAATGAACATAAATTAAGGTGCACAATTAAAGAATGAAAATCTAAAAAATAAATAGACATAAGCATCAAATATGAACAAAAAAACTTGATAACGAAGTTCGTCCCTGGTGGACTATGTCTTTGGGTCCTTCTCTGAAATGGGTAGGCTCTTTCATTAACTCAGCAAAATAATTTGGAAAAATACATAGGTATACCTCATTCTGAAATCAAGTTGCAAAAATAATGCTCAGATCGGAAAACACACAACACCATTGAATTCGTGGCGTCGAATTACCCAAAAATTATTGTATCCATGCCTCGATATAACTCTGGCACTCCCAGGCCCAAGAATAAATTGGTTTTGGTTTCTGTGCCACTCTGCAACCGACATTAATGATTGGACTGCATTGATTTCCATGCCCAAGCGGTCATACCATACATGCGCCTCCCCCTCCAGTGGCTAGGTGGATTCACCTTTTAATTATTATTTTTGGCGATGGTTACAATGTAAGGCTCGTGGCCTATTGGTTTGGGAAAATTTATTAAGGCGCATATGGTGGAGGAGGTCCCGAGGTCAAACCCGCAGGCCTCCCCCCTTTTGGGTTTTATGTTGTTGTAATATATATATATATATAACAAGGTGTTATACTAGTTTAGTAGTGGCTCTAATCCATATCCCAATGATTTAACCTGTGGTTATGTTTGGCATGGTCCACTAGATTTAGCAGACCAACCAAACTATATTTTTTTCAAATTTTTCTCATGTACTATCATTGAGCATTTCCCACCTGCCACGTGGTAGCCTCTGATTGGGCCACGTGGAAAATTATCACTGGGCCAGGTTGACCCCTGCCAAGTCAACAAGTCACATAAACACACCACATCATCCTTCCACGTCAGTGTACAGACCATACAAAATGCCACGTGGCATGATCTAATTGGTCCACGGATCGACACAAAAATGCCAAACCTGGGTGACACGTGGCAGCCTCTGGTGCTGCCATGTCACCATATTGACATTAGCATGACATATTTTACCTTATTTCTCCTTCCATGTGTGTTGTATAGATGTTGGCATCATACATACGGATGTTGATGTTAGACGTAGTATGAATGCTAACTCATCCCCTGTTGACTGGGCTAGGTTGACCAAACTTTGACCGTGAATATGTTTCAATATATAACTCCATTTAATGAGTTGTTTGCATCGTTATAAATATTGTGACATGTTCTTCATGGTCGTCTCATTTTCACTATGTTTTGGGAACTTCAAAATTTTTCCCTTTCTCTATTTGTTGAATCCATTCTAAGCATCTTGAGTTGCCTCTATGAGTTGTGAGTTGTTCTTATCCTTCTCCATATCCTTTTTGGATGTCTTTTCAAAATTTAATTACATTAAATTCAATTTAAAATTTGAGATTTAAACTAAAAAATGAGAATATTGGTGCTTTCCTCTCCTTGGGATCCACTACCTCCTAGTGCATTTCTGCATTGGTTGTAGATGTGATGACATGATAATGAGCTGGAGAGATCCTCCTGCATCATAATATGATGCTAAAAAAATCATGAGCTACAGCTCATGGCTCCTCTATTGTTGTTATTGAGATCCTCCTGGGTCCCAAAATTCATTCTAGTGTTGTCCACCTGCTCCTCTTCCTTGTTGTTGCTGATGTTGTCATGTTGTTGCTGCAAGATCTACTCTGGTAAGCCTCCATATATTGTCGACTATCTTCTTTGTTGATTCCATCATCAACCTCTTTATTTCCTCTATCTCATTGTCCAGCTAGTCCATGGGTTGGCTTCTTTCATGCAGTCTACTCTGTTGTTGCATATCCTCCTTTTCATTCTTATCAAAGGAAGGATCATTTTGATCTCCCATGCTAAATTCATTACCTATGGCATTGGATTTCCACTCCACCGTAGTTTCCACTTCTGTTGCAATGCTATTGAGTGGTTGCTCAACCATCTCCTCTGACAATTCTCTCTCTGATAGTTCTTCTATCATCTCCTTGTGATGGTACAATTCTATCTTCATATAGATGCTCCTTGGGATGGAATTCTTCTCCACTCTTCATGACCACATCCTTATGACACTCTTCCTATGTCTACAGATTGCTTAACCAATCCTCTAACATCTTCAACTCCTTCCCCCATCGAGTGAGAATTTTATCCGAACACTCCTCTTCTTTCATCTCTTGGGAATATTTTATTGTATGCTCCTTGTCCTCCTCCACAATAGTCTTTGCTAGCTTTATTTCTTCTTCTACACCTTCACTAGCCACTATTGGGTCACTTCGTAGGAATATATTGATTCCTCCAATGATCAGAGTGCATCTATGAACTTCCTCCTCGAGGGTTGAAGTATTTAACTTCTCATCATATTCATTCACATGATTTGCAACCCCACATGAATATTCATGATGATGAGGCTTATCTCCTACCTCTTCCTCCTCTCTTGTCAACACTCCTTTCTAATCCTAACTCTCCTCTATGTTCTCGAGACTCTCAGCTATTCTCACCTTATCTCCCTCTTTATTCTCTATCAACATTCCTTGGTGATCCAAACCCTTTCTTGAGTTCCTGCAACTTTCCTACATTCATATCTCTCCCTTTCCAACCTAACAACTTGAAATTTATTTTATTCCCTCCTGGAAGTATGTGAGATATTTGAATGATCTCTTCCTATTTCCCTCCTATAAATCTATGAGATCTTCAACTGATCTCTCTCCTTCCTTATTAAGGGTTTCTCAAATTTCTGGTTCACAAACACAAGCCATATTATCCTATGTGTCCCTGAGGTTTTCCACTTTCCTCAACCACCTATTCAACATATTCTTATACTTCTTGAAAATCAACTGCTAAAGAGGCCACTTCACCTCTTTCTTCATGGGACACTCATACCTCTAGATTCCTTGTGCCTCCTACTTCATTTTCTACATCAGCATGTCGAGCCTCTCTCGGGTCTCCTTGATATCTTTGTCCATCTCTTATTTTCTTGTCTTCTCATGGTATCCTTTCAAACCTTGCTTATGGACTTCAATAGCCATATTCTCTTTACCCTACCCTTCTGGAAAGTCTGTTGTCTACAAAACATTGGCGAACATTTATTCACACACAGAGCCTCAATGCTCTCTCTTATTCTCCTTTTCTTGTTGTCTACAAACAAAAATATGATTCTCTGATACCACTTGATGGTATTAGACAAAATATTTTCTAGGCTCTGATACAACTTGATGTAAATCCCCACCACCTCCTGGGGCTCGTGTGACCTCCTAATCTAGGATCATTCATCTCGGGAGATAAATCAGCTCTCGGATGCCTGTTGGATCCTCTCTTAATGTTCACAGGTCCTTAAAGTCTTTTTGCAGGTTCAACTAAGAGCTACGAGAACTTTTTCTAATCTCCTTTAAAACCTTTTAAAATAAAATTCAAGCACTAGCCCACTTGTTCTAGTGGAAATCGCGTGTGACCATGGGCATAAAACCAGGGGCCTAGCTAATAGGTGCTACTTCAGTTATTTAGAGCTTTAGGCTCCAGGTTTTCTACCCTTTTCACATTCCAAAACCTCCAAACCCACAAAATAGTGAATAGTCGAATCAAGAATGATATCAACAGTCTCCAATCTCTTCCTTGGATCTATGGTTTAGAGAGGTTTTAGGACTCTGAGCTTTGAGATTCTTCCTTACTCCAACACACAATACTTCTAGTGTGCCAAACACTAAAGTATCATATTATATGGTCATTGTACCACTCAGATCGATGGTCCACACTTACTCTATGATTTGGGATTCAAAGATTTTCACAATGCAAAACCATACTTCCTCCCGAATGCGCGAATGCCGAAATTTTGGATAGGATTTGGGATCAACGATCCCACTCTGCCATAGATATATGGTCTAGAATCACTCCAGGATATGGGAATTTGGATATTTCCACCACACAATGATCCAAATCCTCTGAACACCAAACGGGAAAATTCTCCAGAGGCCTTCAGATAAACGGTTCACAACTTCTCAGCAGCCAATGACTAAGATATCTTTCGAAACTCTGGGTTTCTAGAGTTCTTACCTCTTCTCACCTCCAATCCTCTATACATTTTAATGTTGAATTGGAGAATGACTGGGATCCACAGTCCACGTGTCCCCTCTTAAGTGATGGTTGAGATCTACTTTGGCCTTCAGGAGTCTTTGACATAAAACACTTTACAACATCAATCTATCAAACTCTGAATGCTTGCTATCCACTGACACGTGTCCCTGAATATGGACAAATGAGATGAATTATTTCCTTTGGTCCTTTAAGGATTCTTGATCTAAACAAAAACACACCCAAATTTCTCCAGAGTGTCAAGTCTCTGAATCACGCGATCAGTCTCCACGTGGAAATCATCTACCAATGACCCAGATTAAATTCAAGATTCAAAATTTTAGGATATTTTCTTTCTCTACATCGAACACATGAAACTTGTCGAACTCACGGATTCTGAAGGGATTAAAGGGTTTAACAACCATGCACCTTACCTTGATCCAACAACTCTTGATCCTTTCTCTCAGATCTGATGGTTCAGATATGATATCCATTGTTGCGTGCTCCTCCTCATGTATGGACTTAGATATGACAGTCTAGATCTGTCTCTGCCATCAATATGATGGTTGTTGTAGCTCCTTCCCTTGCCACTGCTATTATGCGTTCCTTCAAATAAGGATTTTTCAAAAAAATTTACGCTTTTCCTTTGAATATCCTTCTGCGAGACCGACTATTGGGCCTCAACTTGCGTTTCGTAAAACTCCACCCCTCCTGAGCTTGAACTTGAAATAATTTTTCCTACACTCTCCTTGCACTCACTCTTCTATGAACTTAAGGACTTAGAAAGGTCTCCTGCACACTCCTCGAACTTTATCAAAACTAGACAAATTTTGAACCCGTGCACTCCTTGCACTCACCTTTGCATAGGCTTGGGATACTTCTCCCGAGATCGTAATTTCTTGTACTTCAAAAGGTTCTCGGTCCCTATTACGAGGAAAATCTCTCTATGGCTAGGGGTAAACCACAACAGATGTAAATGACTACAAAAATCAACTCTAATATCAAGAATTCTATATAAACAAATATGCTAGCAAGACAAGATAAAATTTCTACCTCATCTAGACATTTGATGAAGTCCACCGTTGAGCACTTGACCGAAAGAAATATACCTTCAATTAGTCCTCAACAACCAAGCAACACAATCATATGTTGATAATAGATAATTTTATCACATTCAATAGAATAATCCATCAATATTCATAACAAATAGCCCATGGAATAACAACTCAAATATTCGCAAGATATCAATTGGAAGAGAAAAAAGCATTTCTATTAAGATGTAATCAACATAAGTGAATGAGTTAGAAACTTTTGCGTGGGCATGGCTTGGAACCGAGAAATTAATTTCCTTCCAGTTGGGCCTCAACCAAAGGAATTCTCATATAAGAGAGACAATGAGGTTCTCAATCAATAAGGGAAGAGCTTCGGGGATGAACAATGTGTTCAGACTTAAAGGACAAAGCGATGCAGACTCAATGTGAAGTGAATAAATTCTCCACAGTAACTTTGCTCTCAAAGTTGAATTATTTCTCTTCTTTTTGATAGCTCGGTTTTGTCCCATTTATAGCCTTCGAGTGGAACTAAAGGGCCAAGTCAGAACATTTCCAATATACAGAAGGTCAAGGATCATTGATATAATGACGTGACATGGAAACCGGACACCATTTTTTTAATTTTGGGCACAAATCCCAATGTACACAGGCTATAGTGGTGCAACCTGCATATAAGCATGCTCTAATATAGGAAGGGCATGTCTATGTGGAAAAATCATGTTTTTGGCTGTAAGATTTGCAAAAAGGGACTTCAAGTATGCATAGGGAAATGGAAAAAGGCCCTCTGTGCAAGTTTTCCTAGGGTGAGGCAAATCTTTCTATAAAATATGCCCCCTAATGTGTGAGGTCATATGAATATCTACGATGGCCAAAATACACTATAAAACCCATAAGTGGAGTAATGGGGACCTAGATGGAATAACTAATTGCTCATTAAAATCTGTAATGAATTTTCATACATGGATTCCAATTTGAATTACACTGCAGATCCATGTGAAAATATACCAAACAATTGTCCATGGCCATGAATAGGAAATACAAAGGTGGCTACATGCCAAAGGATGTCATAGTCATGAACAAGGCCCAGTAAAAATAGTATCAAAATCAATTTGAAGATATATGTATACAATGG
Organism: Picea engelmannii; assembly: GCA_009831015.1. NCBI lineage: Eukaryota > Viridiplantae > Streptophyta > Pinopsida > Pinales > Pinaceae > Picea > Picea engelmannii. The sequence continues at coordinate 1,039,257 of ML777071.1, read as the reverse complement.
AGTACAATCTGATCTCCCATGATCATTGAAGTCACATAGCTACTAGTCCAATGAAAGGTAGCAACAACTTAGGAAAGATGCGACTATAAATTGATGTCTTCAAGTCTTCTACACAATCCACCAAAGGTGCAAGTCTACATCATGTGAATAAAGGAGTTGAGGTCGAACACAATGAGACTCTGTTTGATTATTGATCATTGAGGTATACCGTTAACAAACACGAGACAACCTATCGATGATGAAATTAGGTACCAAGCCACTGAATACATTATTACAAGTGTGAATAAAGGAGTCTAGGTTTAACTCTTGAAGAATCCATCAATCATGAGACATTGATATATTCCCAATTGTCGATGGAGAGAGAACCTAAAACTAATGAATGCAAGCCTCTAGGTACTCATAGGAATCTAGGTTTCGTCTCCAGAATAGATGAGTTGAAGTCGATGGAAGGAGACCCATTGAAAGGAGAGAATTAAGGAATATATCATCATTCAACATGAGGTACAAAGTAGGATATTTATGATTTGGAGGAAATCAGATGAAGAACATGTTCACGAACCAACAACCCTGTGCATATTTCTCTTGTGACAAGAGAAAGAGGTACATGAAAAAGACCCTCTGAATAATAGCCAATCATGAAAATTACTGACAAAGGCGAGGAAACCACCAATAGGGATAATGGAATTTAGGACACTACACAAATCCCAATGTTTGAATAGATTTCTTGTCGTCGAACACAAGGGAAGCCACCCAGTCAATGACCAATGATGGAATGACAATTTTTGGGTTCAAGGTTACCTACCAATGAAGAAATTAGGACCAAGATGCATAGTAGGACTATAGATTCAAGTGATTTTGAGACAAACTAAGGGTATGGTCGACATGCAAAGTCAAAAGTTCTGAGGAATGGCCAATACCAATTTATAGACATCCTTTGAAAAAGAGCATGAGACATATGGAAGACTCTGGCAGCATAGACTCAATGATCAAACCGTGAGATGTAGGAGGCATCAATCAAAATCTCCATAGGGACTGAAAGAATAACCATATGAAGGAGTAAAATCTATGTAACAAGCTCAGATTCCTAAGGTCATGCTAAACCCAAATTTATGATGACAAGTGGACTTAAAAATTTTGTGCTCTGTTCAAAGGAGACACGACTACTGCCAATATAAGATAAGACTCCTGTCTTGCCTGTATATTTTTGTTTTCTCATATTCAAATGAATGCTATGATACAGAGGAGGAAACAAGTGTCACAAGTAAGAAAAACTAGTTCCAGCAGTGGAACATACCTATGCTCAATGCAAGGAAGTGCATGTGGGAGATGGAAACTCAGAGGAATGTTCCCTCCTCGGTATAGGGTGTCAATATGGAAAGGATATAAAAAGGCTCTTCTTTTTTGAGGTTGGAAAATTGTTGAGGAAAACGATATATAATGCAAAGAGAGAACCGACAATAGGCTCAATATTGAAAGCAAGGGCATGAGATCCAATCACAACTTAATGCCAAAAAATGTCATTTTTCATAATCTTAGTCTACTTGGTTTGAAAAAGGGATGAAATTGCACCAAATACACATCCTTTCAAATCCAATTTACGAGTGTGAAAGAGACAAGTTCACTCAGCAATCTTTTCTCTTTTTGAAGACAAGTAGGAAAAGAGATTAAATCAAACTTGTTTAGGAGTCCTCTAGGTATAGGTCAGCATGTTTATGAGTGAAAAATGAGGTTCAACATAAATTCATGTATTAGCTATAAGGGATTCCTGGTCCTATGGAAAAAATCTCTGCATGGGCATTGAATGAAGTAGAGGATCTAACTAGGATACCCATGTTTGGTAAGTCTCTACCATTCGATAACAACACTTCTAGTTGCATATATAAGGTTCTGTGTCGCTATAAAATGGGTTCGTACCTAAGTCATATGAGTGACAATCATAGGACGATGCAAGAGTGCATGATGGAATGGGTACCTATCCTATATGTTGGGTAGCGAAAAATACCTATCCAAAGTTTCAAATGGGAGACATAACATTGGAAACCGCAAGAATACCTAGACGAAACTACAAAACCAACTCAATCCAATGTCATATTAGTCCATTAGATGAAAATATTATTCAAAACTATGTAAAGTGGGTAATTTTTTTCTATAAATAGTAAAAAAACCCAAATTTACTTTACCATTTGTATTTTTTACCCAAATAGTGGATTTTGGACCAAATTACCTTCGAACCTCAACTGGTGATTGCGGGAGCTATGAGTGACAGAATCGATGATCGTCTGGACCAGTTAATTCCTCTTCCCCTCCTCTTTATCTTCAATGGATTATATTTTGTATTTAGGTTCCAATTTTTAAGTTATTTAGAATGCAAATTATAATTTTAGGTGTACGCGAGCTATCGTTCATCGGGCTGTGTATACGCATGATTATACATGTTTTTATAAAAGAAAACCAATATATACTCATCACTATACGCATATGTGAACACTGCAGCCCACGTATATGTACGTAAACATTTTTTTTATATATTTCTAAATCAAAAAAGGATTTTTCTCTTGCAGGATGGTGCTAGAGTGGAGGGAAAGGGAACATGACGAGGTAGATGTTGATATGGAAAGAGATCCAGGGGCACAAATGACCTTGAAAATATGCGGGTTGTATAAGTTTTGAGCTCTCAAAGGGATGAGGGCACAAGTGAGATTTCTACAATTTCTCCGGGATTACTGGGATCCAGATAGTGAGAGCTTCAATCTTGATGGGAAACCATTAAGGATTGAATTTGAGGACTTTTATTTCTTGACAGGGTTTTCACGGTGGTCTAAGGTGGTCAACCTCAAAGCTCAAGGAGATGGGAGTAGTATGGAAATAGAATAATACATAGGCACTCATTTCATTGTAGGGACCAAGAAGGTTGAGAGTCAACTCCCCATCCGAGTGATAAACAATCTAAGACTCAAGATTGTTTTCCTCGTTTTGACATCGATCACAATATTGGCCTCGTTGCACTGGGAATCAAGGCCTCTTATGTTCTAATCGATAGAGTGCTCGTGACCCACAGTGTATGACTAGTGCACCTCACTATTGGCTAACATGAAGAGCCAGTTGACATAATGCAAACATGGTGGTAAGAGGAACTTCAGGTTTTCTTCCATCTTGTGTATCTTTTTCTTCAAGCGGGTTCCAGGTTTGGGACCTATAGTTGATATCATTCTGTGTGGACCTCGCAATCTAACCATGGCATGCTGGACCGAGGTCAAGAGATGGTAGGTGGTAGGTAGGGTACCCACACCCTACAATGATGAATTATTCTACTGGTGGAGATGGAAGGTCATAGCTCCAGATGACTACTCTTATGCAAGGATCAACTTCATAGGGGACCCTGACATGCCGTTACCACCAGGGACCACCTACAGGGACATAGGTATGTCAAAGTTTTTTAAATATTTCATTTTTTTTTTTGTATTTTTGTATAGGAAAACAAAAATATTTTTGGATGATGTTTAAGTACTAATTATACATGTATGTGATGTAGACGTAGGTCCATGACGACTTGATGGTCTTCCATGGCATCATCAGAGCCACTAGGGAGATAAGGCTATGGGAGGAGAAGCAGAGAGAGTCCTTCAAAATGTGTAGGGAAACCTGTCTCGTTTGACACAAGGGATTCTAATGGTTCAAGTGGAGGATATGTCAGAGGCTATGCATCGACAAGTGGTAGGCATGCCCCGTGCTTGGGTGTGACTCTTTCGACATCTCGCAAACAATGTAGTTTTCTATCATGACACTCATTTGATGCCACATGCATAGATGTCATGATTTTTGTATTATCAGATGTATATGTGTATTGAGGGTGCTAGCCCCAATTTTGTACTATAAGCATGATATTTTTTGAAAAATATATAAAAACACGGTTCTTCGGCTCTACTTATGTTACAATGTGTACATTGATGATAATTTTTTCTTTTCTTTAGTTATGTGACAAATGCCAATCTAAAACGAAATTAACATATGCATCAGATACATAATTAGAACTCCTAGGTATGTGATGATAAGTAATAAAATCAAACCGTCATTCTAAAATTCATACCCATAGAAATTGTCAGAGTAACATAGGGTCACACACATGGTAACTGTCGTTTAAATGACATACTACTAACTGGGAATCTAGGTGAACCTCCAAAGAGAGAATACCATGTGAAATGGCATTGCGTGAAAGTTATATAACGACACTATATTTGGCCACATTATTTGTGGATGGCCCTAGGCATACGCCACCTAAAGACACCAGTAGACCCTCAAGTGAGTAAACAACCCAAGTGGAAGAATCTAAGTTCTATGTATGATGACTAGCTCTATATTTGAATCCTATGTAGACCAAAGATGTCATTGACATCTACCAACCAAGAGAAAACTCAATAAGCAAGATAAATATGAAAAAATAAATGGAAACGATATATACACTAAATTACATTAGTATACAAAGAGTTACTCCCAAGCGTGGGGCTAAAGTATAATATATTTTCAAGTAGATCTCATTCTTGGGCTTAGCCAACATGTTCCCTTCATAATATTCTAATTCATAGGCTCTTTTTTCTAAGACACGTCGCACGATATAGGGACCGTGCCACATGGGTTTGAACTTTCCTTCCCCCAATGGTTCTTTGGCTTGATCATATAAAATGACCAAGCCACCCACAACATACAACTAAGGATAGACAAACTTATCTTATTAGACCTGGACACTTATTTTATTCGCTTTGATATTCATAGAGGAATCTCGACGCTGATCATCAATACCTTCCAGGCGCATGAGGCATCATTCGAGATCAGAAGTGTTAGGTAGGAGCGTAACTGACAATATAAGAGAAGATATTTCACATTAAATAGGTAATATTGACTCCACACCATGTACTAACTAGAAATGAGAAAAATCAGTGGCAGTATTGACTGAGGTTTGTTATGCCCAAAGTGCGGGATATAACATGATATGTCAGTCATATTTTCTCTAGATGACAATTTTCTGCAAAATGGTCTTGAGAGACTTGTTTATGGCCTCTACCTATCCATTTTCCTATGGTTAGTAAGGGGAATAATGACCATGCTTAAACAACAGTTTAGATGCTAGTTATTCCATCATTTCATTCTGAAAGTGACTGCCATGATCAATGACAATCTCACTCAGGATTCCGAACCTGGCGATAATTTGATTGAATATGAAGAAGGTGACAGTATTCCCGTCAAATTTAATTGTAGCCATGGCCTCGAACCACTTAGAAAAGTATTCTATGGACATGATAATGTGTTGATGCCCCCCAACCAAAGTTGGGTTACAATCCACAAAGTCCACCCCCCACTTGGTGAAGGGAGAAACAATAATGATTGGATGGAGAGGGGATGTATGCGAGAGCATTTTCAGAGTGAACACCTAGTAGGGGTGACACTTATTAACTACTTCAACACAATTCTTAAATATAGATGACCAAAAATAACTAGCTCGCAAATTTTTTTGGGTTATTGCAAGCCTGGATAAATGACCACCACAAGCCCCACTATGGAAATCGTTTAGAAAATAATCATATTCTTCATGAATTAAACAATGAAACAATATATTGTATATTCTTAGAAGATATTGAGTGTCACTGACGATAAGGTAGTTCTTAGCTTGGTATCGTATACGTTGTCTGTCATCTCTCGAGAGATGCTGAGGGAGATTCAAAGTTTGAATATAGAGAACAATGTCTCCATACTAGGGGTCAGATGACAAGACAAGGAGAATGTGTTCATCCTCAAAATAATTAGCATGAATAATATCATCGTCCAATCGAGGGAATTCAGATATTAACTATGCAAAGACTAGTGATTTCTTGGATCTTGCAGAAGTGAAATCGAGATCGAATTCTTGTAAAATGACAATCCATTTATTGTACGTTCCCCCTATGATATGCATGGTAAGGACATATTGAAATGGATTGACATCAACAAACACATTAGTCTTGCAAAGAAATATATAATTTTGTAATCATTGAACTGGGTGAACGACATCCAAATCTATATTTTCAAAGTGAGAGTATTTGAGCTCAGGATCGACTAAGTTTTGACTAAGAGAGTAAATGATGTGCTCATGGAGCTCATCATCTTCCTGAACTAGTACCATACCGATTGTCTCTTCAGACGCAACGATATAAATTAAGTAATCTCTATTATAGTCAGGAGACTTCAACGGAGGCATCAATACCAAGGATTTCTTCAAAGAATCAAAGGATTCCTAGGCTCACTCATCCCAAATAAAAGGGGTGTTATTCTTCAAGAGACACATGAAACCCTTAGTAATATTGGCATAGTTCACTATAAATCGACGTAAAAAGTCATCTTTCCCTTGTAAACCTTGAAGTTGTCGAATAGTAAGTGGGGGAGGCAATCGAAGTATTTCCTCAACCTTTAATAGATCTACCATGATCCTAGTATTAGAGACTAAAAATCCTAGAAGTTGTCCTGACTTAACGCAAAAGATGAATTTATGAGGGTTCAACCAGATGCGATAATGATGTCATCTTTCAATAACTATCTGAATGTGCTTAGGGTGATCCATTCTTTTACGTGAGTGAGCAACAAGATCGTTAAGATAGGCTTCAACTATATGTTTGAAATCATGGAATGCGAAGGTCATAGTACATTGGAAGGTTGCTCCGATGTTTTTAAGGCTGAAAGGAATTTTCCGGTATGTGAAAGTACCCCAAGGACAAATAAATGTCATCTTACATTGATCCTTTGGTTTAATCTGAATTTGTTTATACCCTAAAAATCCATCCATGAAATAAAAAGCTTCTCTTCCTCCACACTCGTTTAGAATCTGATCGATGAAGGGTGTAGGGAAGTTGTCTTTAGGACAAGCCTTATTCATGTCATGAAAATCCATGCATACACAAATGGTTCCTTGCTTCCTATTCATAGGAATGGGATTGGATACCCATTCAGTAAAAGGAACCGGGTCGATAAAGTCAACATTAAGGATTTTTTCTACCTCTTCCTTAATAGCAAGGGCCTTCTGGGAATTGACAACTCTAAGACATTGTCGAACAAGCTTAGCATCTTGGTAAGTTTTAATCTCATGTTCAATAATTCGAGGTTTGATTTTTGACATCTCTTCATATGACCAAGAGAATACATCTCAAAATTCCTTGAAGAGTTCCATGTAGATCAAAATTTCTTCTGGCGAACAATATGCATCGATGTATACATTTTCAATATTTCCAAGGATATGAGAGATATCGATCGTGATGATAGGTGAGATACTCGCCATGTTTCCTTCAGCATAAATTCTATGCATATCAAGTGGAACTATGGCGTAACCGATTATCTCACTCAAAGTAGATCTAAAGTCATCTTGTTTGATTCTAGCAAGATCTGGGAGAAAATAAGAGTGATGATGCATATCATCCCAAGGTTTGTCAGAACCATTCATGGCCCCGATGGTAGCTTCATCCCAGGGAAAAGTCTCATCGAGGAAGTCATGTGAACAAGACGATGAAGCAGCCCATACAGTCTCAAGAATAGGATCCTCCTTGTCTGTCTAGGAGGTAATAGGATCCAGATTGACGGAATGGTAAAGAACAACTTGATACACTATCTCCACTATCGATAGTGGCATGGCCATTCCAGTATGTGATTGACCTTCATAAGATGCAGTCGAGGAAGGTAGGGTCTAAGGATCGTTAAAATAGGAAGTGTGGAAAGGAACATACCTCTCTAATGAAACGAGCCTACTGGACATGGTGTAAATGTGGTAAACCAATGCCATGAAGTCGAAGGTACCCATAAGGGATGAATACATTCTGACACCAATATACTCAGTTATTGGTTGAGAATTGTCGACCATAGGGATCGACGGTCCAATAGATGCACTGGGACAAGAATACGCAAAGGAAAACTGATCGATCATCACGATCTTCCCATCATGAGGAAAACAAAGAGTACAAAAGATGGATGATATGATTGTAGTCATAGCGTAAGTCCAATTGCATCCTAGTAACAAGTTATAATCAAGGGGAACATCAAACAACTCGACATACACCTCTATCATCTTCCCATGTAACTGGACCGCAAAGGAAAGAATAATACCGTGAGGGTGGAAGGAATGACCGTCAAAAGAAGTCAACATGGTCAAACACTAAGAAAGAGTCAGAGAGCCAAGGGTTTTCCAACAGACCAAGGACATCACACATGTTGCAGCACCTTCGTCAACAATAGTACGCTTTGTTATCACTTTGTAAATTTTGTCTGACTGATAGAAAAACAACAAGAGTAATTGTTTCAACCATATTTAAAGATGTGAACTAGATTGATCAGCTAAGAGAGGGCTCTCTCGTGTCACTTGATATTTCTTTGGAAATCAGTGGCTAGATTTAGTTTGTTTTGGGGGTTTTTATAAATTTGTTGGCAAGGAAGGGAAGGGACACTTAGGGCTATGGATTCGAAATTCTGAAAGTGAATGAAAACAATGACTAGCCGTTAAAACTCTCTAGAGGATAAAGGATAAATGAGGAAATGAATCTGAGTTGTAAATTCGTATTTAAGCAAAGTGTAGGAAGAAGGAGAAAACAAATAACTGCATCAGAGAATTACGGAAATGAATTCTGAATTCGTTAAGAAGAAAATTACGTAGTTTAAATCGCTTAAGTCGAGAGCATCATAAGATGAATTTTGAGATTTTAAATATCCAATTTAAATAGAAGAAAATACAAATGGAATTAAAGAACACATGAAATACATACAATGACAGGAGACAAAACTCATATCACCACCATTAGAATATTTTCATAGAGACTTCAAAAGATTTTGCATATGTATTCAATTCAGTTCCAGGAATTTACAATAGAGTTCAGAACAACTAAGAAGGTTCCCTTGAACTTCTGCCAACATTAATACATCCATAACTTCTAGTATTTATACAATTCGATTTCCTTTCAATTAGAAATCGATTACATTAGTTGAACTAAAACGTTTTAGCTTCTAAAACTATTTACAATAATTTCAACTGATAGTCTCGGTATGTGAACTGATTTACAATGATTAATCAAAATGTTTTATAAACTAACGACTCATTTTTATGACTGTTCAACTTTTGTCTTCTCCATCTAGCCTTCTTTGGTCCTTTGTCAAATCTGCCAATTTTATGACACTTGGTGGCTATTTGTTTGTTTCTGGGAAACTACATATTGTCTTTCCCAGACGCACTATCTCCTTCCACTGCAAGTCAGAAGGGATTTCGTAATCCATCATTTCCTTGATCAGGATATCCAACTCAATGCAAGAGGCATAAGTCTTGGTTGGTAGTCTGATATTTACTTTCTTGAACTGATTCAAGATCTCAAAATCTATGTTCAAATACTCCACCAAGTTTGTCCCCTTCAAGTTTTCCTCTAGGATTTCAAACTTGGAGTGATCCATTCTACATTGGGCGAGGTGAGATTTTTACTCCTCCTGATGATACAATTTCCCTTTTCCATCCAAAAATGGTGGGAGGCCTTCTATGAACAACTCTTCAAGCATATATATGAATTCCTATATACTTTTCTCCATCTATATGGCCTTGGTCTGGACTGATTTAAGCAGGTTATGCTTGGAAATAGCTCTCCTAGCCCAAATGATCAATGTGGTCCTGTCTTTGACCCCAATGGTCTGAATTTCAGTAGTGGGGATGGAATTCAACATATTTATAGAATTATGGGCCCACTCTGAGGGTTTCTTTGTCAGTTTCTCACTCACAACAGTGCATTTGCTTCTGGTTGTGATGGTCATGTTATCTTTGTCATTGATGAAATTTAGGTACACCTTGAAATTGGCATCTTCAACAACAATGGAGTCCTAGATGACGTGTTTGACCCCCTACAATAGTCCTTTTCCTTTCAACCTTGTTTTCATATTGTATACTCTTTCTTGTAAGTCTTGATTCTCTTTATGGAAATGGGCCATATTCTCATACTTTATTCGCATTTCTTGTTGCAGATTTTCTATATCTCCATTAAGGCTCTTGATTTCTCTTTCCTTCAGGCTAACTTCTGACATATTCTGAACCATTCCATCAGAGCTTGGCCCAGTTTCTGTAATATAAGGTTCAACAACAACCATGTATGATTCTCTTGTCTTCCCTTATGACCAATTCACTTTTTCTTTCTCCAGCTGCAATCCTTTGGCCTTGTAATTCAATGCTTCTTGTTGAAATGCCTCTTTTTCTTTTTCCAGAGAAACCAACTCTGTTTTTTGTGGATTCTCAGTGGAAGACCTCTTTAGTTTTTTCTTCAAGATTTGAATCATCTTGTCTATATATTCTAAGGAAGTTTTCACTCCTTGAGGGATTTCAGATTCTAATTTCTTGAATTGAGTCTGCCAAGCTCTGCTGGATTCTTTCTCTTATCTCAATTGTCCCTCCAACTTAAGTGCATGAGTTTTCAATCTTGAAATATTCAATCTCAGACCCAGGTATTCCGAATCCATCATGTCACTAATGTTTTTGTGGAGTTTCACCTTGTCTGGGCACTGATGTATTCATAATGTATCTTAACCTCAAACACTTTATCCTCATCTGCAACTGCTATGTTGAGTGTCTTCTTCTATATACCCCTAACTGAGAATAGAGAAGACTTGTGCTGAGAAATCCTTTCCACCTCATGTATCAACTCTCTTATTTCACTCATGGCCAAGCTTCCTTTCACAACATATTGCTTTGCTAAATCTTCTTTACATTGGTAGAATGCTCCAGGTGCTTTATCAAAAATGTGGTTTTTGTTGCTGAAAGCTCTTGAGATGCTTTCTCTTTGGGGAATTCATCTTTTACCATCTTCTTCCTTGTTGGTTCCACTCTCCACGATATCGATACTTACTTTCTCATTAGGCTCTTCTTCCTCCAGATCTACTATCTATGGAGATTGTGTGATATTTATCTTCTTGGGAGTAGTCTGTTGACTACTAGTGCTTAGGGCCTCTGAACTTCTTCTCTTTGTGTAGATAGTTACTTTGGGAACTTGGAGTACCAGCTTCTGAGAGGTCTGTTGTGTCTGAACCTGTTGTAGGGTTGACCCTATTTGTTGTGTTTGAACAGTCTATAATATGGATTCCATATCAGCAAATGTTTCTAAATTTGCTAATTTGACAAAACCTTCAACATACTCATGTTCATAAGGGGATTGTTTTCTCATCAATATTCTTTTAGATATCACATGATGTGGATCATATATTCTCCCTTGTAGCTATGAAAATCCAAAATCCTTGAGTTTGGACTAGATTTGAGATAAGAAGGATCTAGTCTTCACGACAAAGGGCCATATGATGAAAAGAAATTTTAGGTTGGACACCTTGTGCATTTTCAGAAAATGTTCTGTCTCTGAGATGATTCATTTCCTGATGAACTCCAGGGAAAAGACTCTGGGTGTCAGAAAAATAGGAATAAGGTAAGGTGCCTCTTGAGAACCATATACCCAAATTACTGTAGAATGCATAAACAAAACCTAATCTCCCACTCTATTTTTTGGATTTGGTTGCAAATAACTTTTCATGTCCTCCAAGACTCTTGGCAGGCTAGAGTTGAAGATCAGGCTGTAAACTCTGGACATGATCTTATTTATGAAAATAAGCATTGTGATTCTTTTGCATTCAGTCGAGATGAATGATTCTTCAGGGAACTCTCTCTCGTTTGTCTCTAGTAACATCTTTAGCAAGTATGTGTAATATCTGAAGTGACTCAGTGACTGGAAATTCACTAGTTGTTTGTGTACATTATCAGCTATGAACCCTTCAAAGCTGATACTGACTAACTGACTGGACTCTGACTAGAAAAATGTTAATAGAAAAACTAACATGACCTCAGCTACATATTTTTCATTATATAGACCTAAAATATGAGAGAGTATGGAACAGGCCCACTGGATTTCAATAACCATGACATTTACATTCATTGGCAAGGACAAAATCTCGAAATAATGCTCTGGTTTGACAATTTTCTGTAAAAATAGGTTCTTGACTTCTAGGGGACATTCCCTGTAAATCGTAACTAGTTTTACTTCCTCAAAGGGTTCAAACGCTGCAGAGGGGGACTCCGGTATGTTGAGGATGTATCGAATGGATGGGATATCTACTCTACACAGGACCTCCTACCCTAATTTATTTAAAACGACCTTCTCTTCCTGTGAGTATTGTTTCACGCACCAACCTATGAATTTCGGGAAAGAGAATGTGACTTTGATGGTGTAAGGAACTATGGAGGCTTGTACCACTTTGAAAAAGGGTATTTGTCTCCCTACATTATCTGAAAATTTGTCTTTGGACACGGATATGGGTGAGACAATTATTTCAGTGTCGAACACATGAGAGTCTTTGTCAATGAGGGATTCTTCATTTGGCGGGAGGTATTTATCTATTATAGACAAAATGGAAAGATCCATGGAGATGATGAAAAATACCTCTGAATGAGCGAAAGATGCATGAATTTGGTGCAGAGTTGATCTTCAGTTCGAATGGAGCAGTCATGCCAACTTCCAACGTTGTAATATTTTAAAAACAATAAAATAATGATGAGGGTCACCATTTTATATACACTTCTTGATTTCTGGGATGAGGCAAAGCGGTTTGGGATAGACTTCTTTTTGCACCAAAATGCATCTAGTGGCGCCACATGGTCTTGAGTCAATAATTAACCTACGTGCTAGTTCTCCACTGGTTGTGATCCCTATTCGTCGATATGCAGTGCCTAAGATCTGTGGCCGGACTGGTCCCATCAAATCTGTGCTTCCGCTAGATTTAGCCTCCTTCCACTAGATATGGCCCCATCCTCCAGTTTATCATGCCTCTACTCTAGTTTAGCATCTTTCTAAGTCTCTAAACTTGGATTCCATATAATAACTATTATAGTGATAACATGGGCTCCAACTGGGGATGTTATCCTCCCTGCAAGGTAGAAAAGAAAGGTAGACTGAGTGCCTATCCATTGGGTTGTGATATATTACTGCAATCTGAATCTAGCAACCTTTATATAGAAAATTAAAAATCTACTCAGCATAACTCTGTGCCTTCACCTCTGGCTTCATCTATGCTTATTTTATTTCAATTTCTTCATACAAAAATCAAAATGGTTATGTACAATGAATGGAAAAGGTGATGATTGTTTTAAACGATAAAATGTTAGAGGAACTTTCCATTCATAGGCCATCCTCCGACGATGTCTCCATTACTTTCATGTATCAGATAAGCATTGCTCCCATGGTATGCTACAATTTTGAATGATCCCAACCATAGGAGGTCAAATTTCCCATGCTTTCCCTTATCTTCATTTCTGGCATCCCATCTCAATACCAAGTCTCCCACTTTGAAATTATCCTCTTTGGTATGTCTGTCAAAAGACTTTTTGATCTTATCTTGGTGCATCTGAGCATTGTTGAAGGCCTTTTCCCTGGTTTGTTGGACACTAATTACTTCATCCTTTCTTCTTCAAGTGTCATATATTTTTTCATCCTGTTCCTGTAACAACCTCATCACTGGAAACCCCATTGTAGTAGGAAAAATAGCCTCTATTCCATAAACAATCTGAAAAGGTGAGGTGACAATAGATCTCTTTGGGGTAATTTTGTCATCCCATAGTGCATGGATGATATTTTTGTTCCAAGCCTTTTTGTTATCTTACAACAAATTTTTTATAATTATGTTCAAGCTCTTGTTTGATCACTCAACCAACCCATTTCCTTGAGGGTAATAAGAGGTGGAGTGGCCCATAGTTATGTTTTAGTCATTGAAAAATTTCTCCATCTTTTTGAACTTTGTTAAGAACCAAACATCAATATAGCATAGAAAAACCTCAAGAAAAGTACTCAACGCCTTGAAAAAGAGATAATATCAGATAATAAGCCTCTTCGAGGGGGCAACCTCCTTTTACCCCACTTAAATGTTCAAGTACAAG
>ML777071.1:946498-1019935 GCA_009831015.1 Picea engelmannii | reverse complement strand
CCAATATTAGGGCTTAACAAACTTAAATGCTGCTGCATTATCTATGATGATTTTGAGTGGACATCCGAACTTGAACAAAATATGGTCTTCCAAAAACTGGTTGATAACAGCATATGTTGCCTTCTTGGTGGGAACTTCCTCAATCCACTTAGTGAAGTAATATGTTGTTGTTAGAATCTAGTTGTACTGAGCTGAGGATCATGGATGTATTTCTCCTATAAACTCAAGGCCCCACTGTCTGAAAGGTGCTTCAACAGAGATGGGTTTCAAAGGCAGAGGCTGTAGTTTTCTTTTCCCATAAAAAATTGGCATTCATGACATCTTGAAACCTATTTATAGACATCAGAAAAAATGCCAGGCCAATAGAACCCAACCCTCAAAATATTGTGCATAGTGGTTTTTCAATAATGGTGGCCTCCACAGTCACCCTTATGGAACTCTTTGATGGTCTTATGTTCTTCTTCTTCCATCAAATAGCTCAACAAAATTCCCCTTAGATCCTTCCAATATATAGATTTATTTATTGTACAAAACTTTGTGTCTTTCAACTTTAAGAATCTGGCCTTTGTTTTACTCAATTCATGAGGAGCCTGCAAATTTATCAACACATAAATTATATCTACATACCATGGGGAGTCAAGGAATTTTTGTGATATCTGAGGAGCTCTTTATTCCTCTGCACCTGTGGACAAGTCAGTCATGAAATTTATTCCTAAGAGTTCACAATTGGTTTGTGCCATCAACTTTGAAAGCCCCTGTCCCTTGATCAACTTTGTAGGTTTGATATCAAGGTCATATTATAACATCACAACTATCTATTTACCCCTTTTTCCTTTAGGATCAGGCTAGGTTAAGATGTCTTTCATAAAACTACTAGGTACATAAGAAGTAGTATGCGAATGCAACATGTAAACTCTAAACTCTTTCAGGGCCTTGACTAGTGCATAAGCATGCTTCTCCATGATATCATACTTCATGGGGGAATCCCTCAATGTCCTGCTGTAATATGTTATGGGATTCTCAAAATTCTTCTCATCTTTTTGTAGTAAAACACCAACAATTGTGTGCTCTCAGGAAAAAGAGAACAATATGAAGTCCTTTTCGAAATTAGGACTAGACAGTACCAGAGTCTTGGTCAATGCCACTTTAATGTCTTTGAAGGATTTTCTGGCTTCAGGGGTCCACTTTATTTCATTTCCTTTCTTGAGCATGTTAGTAATATACTTTATGATTTCAACCAAGTTAGGGATAAACCTTCTCAAAAAATTCACTTTTCTCAGGAAAGATTGTACCTCTTTTTTACTTCTGGGTATGCCAATTTTTAAGATCCCCTCAACTTTGTTGGGATCTACCTTTATTCTCTCTTTTGAAATAATGTGACCCAACAACTTTCCTTCTTCCATAGAGAAATTTGACTTCTTAGGCTTCAAAGAGATACAGAACTGTATACACTTCTGAAATTCCCTTCTTAGATGCTTGAGGTGTTCTTCATCCTAAACAGAATACACAGTGATATCATCTAAGTAGATAACAATGAATTTTTCTTTTTCATCAGCAAAATCTATGTCCATATCTCCTTGCAATGTTTCTCCTGCATTCATGAGCCCAAAAGGCATCTTGGCATACATGAATGTACCCCATGGTGTTGTGAATGTTGTCTTTTCCTGATCATCAGGGTGCACCATAATATGATTGTATCCAGAGAAACCATCCAACATTGAAATTTTCTGAGAACCTACCACTTTTGGTAAAATGTGATCCATATTAGGAAGTGGGTATTTTTCCTTTAGAGACACCCTGTTCATATTTCTGAAATCCACACACAACCTGATTTCCCCACTCTTTTTTCTGTCTGACGCCAGATTTGCCACCCATTTGGAAAACTTCAGGAATACTATGATCATGGCTTCAAATAGCTTCTTTACTTCTTTCTCAATCAAGGGAAGAAACAAAGGGTTTATCCTTCTTAATTTTTGTTTGAAAGGTTTTTGATCTTCTTTGGTTGGGATCACATGTTGAATTATATTGGTGTCATAAACTCTCAGATCTTCATAGCTCTAGGCAAAAGCATCGGGGAACTCTTTCATTAATTTGATATATCTCTCACTGACTTCAAGGATGAGTTTTCTGGACAACTTAATGATCTTGGGATCCTCCTGAGTCCCAATATTGCAATCTTCCACATCCCCTTCATTTACTGTAATTTTTGGATTTTTGGCCACATCATTATTATCAAAGATTTTCTCCAATGGGACAATACCCTTCAGAATGATGTTACTTTTTAGCTGCACTATATCTCTACCTACAATCTGATTGTCGAAGTAACCATCCTTTGTGAAAGGATCTTAATCTACCTCTTCATCATAGTATTCTTCATCAATGTTCAGATTCTCAAATTCATTTTCCAGTTTGAGGAAACTTTCTATTTTCTTATCATATTCAAAAACCTACTAGTACTTAATATTATCAGGCATTGTTGGTATGTGCTTGACCTCAATCTAATATCCTCTTCTAGGAAAGACTGGAATTTTCAAAACTAAAGTTGAAGTGGAAAGGGAGTCAACTATCTCATTCTGGCCCCTTGGAATCGTTGAGAGGCTATATTCTAAAAATTCTTCAAGCAGGTCAAGCATTGTATTATTGTATGCTCTTAATCTAGGGTGGTTGGATTGATATATTCCCTTCACCTGATTTATTATCAACTCACAATCCCCATGAAAAACTATCTTCTTAGAACCCATTTCTTTTAAGGCTTTCAATCCTAATACCAATGCCTCGTATTCAACCATATTGTTTGTGAAATCAAAAGATAGCTTATAAGAGAACAGTTTGGTAGCCAACCTGGGGGGATTAATCCACACATCCTCTCCTACTCCCTCTCTTCTAACAATGCCATTGAAACTCATGCTCCATATATCATCTTATACACTATCCTGTTGTTCTGAAAACTTCTCAATCTGCTGATCAGATCTATCTTTGCCATCCATGTCAATCTATGTCCCTTTTTCTTCAAAACACAGATCATTGAAGAAAATAGAATACCCCAACTCAGTTTCCACAGCATAGATAGGATGATTATTCGATTGTGACTTGTTTCTGACCATATATTTGATCAAAACCTCTCTATACAAACTCCTATATTGACCAAAGATAGGGATGGTAGTGTATGACATGTCCATATGGAGAGTTCGTTTCAATTTTTCAACCCATGAACTGGATAACAACTGTTGGTCACTATAATTGCGTATTTAACTAAACAATCAAGTGCTACATAAATTGTCAACCCAGGGAAGTCCATTTATTTCAAAGGTAATCACACACTATATATGCTCAATCTCAAAAGCAACCTAGAGTTGTAGTAAAAATATATTAATCACACCTTGCCTTGAACAAACTGAAGTTATAACTTGAATCACAGGAAAGGAATCTACCTATTGCAGAGTTCAATGTTTAAAGAAGTAATTGTCCAATGAATCCTGGATTACATTAAGAAATAAAAACTTAAGAAAGAAAGGTTTTCATGACACTGCAAAAGGAAAGACTAGCTATTCTGTAACAGAGAACATGACCCTATTCCCCAAGCAGGAATCTTCAGCACCTATTTCTGATCATCACACTTTTATGAACTCATTGCTAACTGAAATGATTGACACACACTGAAGGCTAACTAACTCTTAACAGAGAGAAGGACCCTATTCCCAAGCAGGAATCTTCAGCACCTGTCCCTGATTATCACACTTTCATAAATTCACCAAACAAGATTGCTAACTAGAATGATCAACAATTACCCAAGCATGAATTATATGAAAACAATGTAACAACCAGTAAAGCAGAGTTTCAGCACAACAAAGTTCAATAAAGTAGTGTTTCAGAAAAACGGAATTTAATCAAGGCATGAACAGAAATAACACTACCACACTACAAATCTAATGGGTGAATCTTGTGAAGAAGGTGGGCCCTCCCTTCTCACAAGATTCCCCTGAAATGGAAGGAACTAGAGAGAAATACTCAAAACAGTCTTTTATTCATCTGTCAACTGTATCATATTACAATCTGAAGTAAAACACGCCCTTCTCTGTAAAATCCTTTCTTAGCTAAAAAATAAGATCCTCTCTAATGATGATTTCCTCTTATTTAAAGAGGAGAATCCCCTCGATACAATTTGATCATCAAATCAAATGTGCGCATCTGAATCCTATTCTTAGTCAGATCAGATCTCTATACTGGAATAGGATATCCTAGTCTCCCGTAACATAATGCTATTACAATAGTTGAAAAGGTGTTGACTGAGGTGTTGTTGCGGCTGGAGTAACAACTTCTTTATTTGTCTTCTCGTTACTGTTGTTGTATGATGTTTCAGCATCGCAAATCACGGGTTGTTTCAGCAACGGGATTTGCGTTCTGACTGTTTCAGCACATGGTCACATGGCAACGATGGTTAATTCTAACTCAAGGTGTAGCTGTTGTGGTCAATGTAGCAGCTTTGTGTTGTTGTTTCAACATCATAGGCCACGTAGGGTGTAACATCTTATTCTGTGTGAGTTGATGTTTCAGCATCGTAGACCACAGAGAGTGTAACGACTTCTTCTGTGTGAGTTTTTGTTTCAGCATCGTAGACCACGGAGAGTGTAACAGATTCTTCTGTGTGAGTTGTTGTTTTAGCATCGTATTCCACAGACTGTTTCAGCCACGGGGTTTGCGTGCTTTAACTGTTTCAGCAATAGGCCTCAATGCTAATCTACAGTTCGAACTGTTTCAACACTTATACATTTCTGATCAATGGTTAAGTACGAGAGTAATGTAAAATTATATGCAAAACAGATTAAACATATAGTAAAGAGAAGAGACGTTATATACCTTTGGAGAGATAGGGTAAGGTGATAATATAAGTTTAAATATGAGTGGAAAAAGGGTGTAATGGTAGCAAAAGGTGTGAGCAAAAAGGTACATTGTAGGGTCCTAACAACAACATGCCAAACTTGGGAGGAATATCAACAACCACTACATCCATGACCATATTATTTGTTGGGATTTGAGCTAAATACACTACCAGATATTTGATAATACATAGGCACTTCACCTTCTTTGAATCAAAAGAGAACAAGTCTTTATAAGGCCTTGTGATGTCAAGGCCTAGTTGGTCCATGAACACCTTGGGAATTACGTTATGAGATTCTCCTGAATCCAAAATGGAATTTTGCAGAGTCATATCATGGATTTTCAGGCTGACATAGAAAGGGGGAACTTCTTCAGTATCACCACTTTCCTCCACACGAGGGCCAAACAAGATGGTAGGATGATAATATTGTATGTTCATGTTATCAAACATTTGTTCCATCTTGAGCATATTGATGATATGATTTATGTATTCAATGTTTTTTATCAACTCATTGAAGGGTACAAATATTTTAATATTGGCCATCTCACTTTCAAAATTAAAGGAAGAGGAAGTCTTCTCTACCTCCTTATTTACTATCTCTTTTCTTGCTTCTATTATTTTCTTCTTGGGCTCTTCTTTCTACTTCCCTTTATCCATAACATATTTTGTAGGAGAGTCTTTTTTGGGCTAACTTGAAGAAGGTATGTTACTCTAATATTCTTTGGTGAGGTTTACCTTTGGAGGATTTCCCTTTTGGGGATTTGCAGGTACTTTATGATCTCTAAGGTTATATTTCCTTTGGAATCGCATGATGGCATTCTACAATCATGTTTGGTAATATTCCATTTCTACGGATAACCTTTCCTCCTCATATTGCATGAAGATGTCATTTGCATCCATGAACTGGTCATGTTCTTATTTGGTAAAAAACACCTATGTTTCTTTATCATCACAACAATTCATGTTGTCCTGAAAATATCCATCACAATTCTCATTCAAATAATTATTTTGAAAAGGAGGCCTTATTTGCTAGTCCCCCTGATTTCCCTGATTTCTCTCATCTCCCTGATTTCTCTGATCTCCATGATTTCTCTGATCTCCTTGATTCCTCCGATCTCTCTGATTTCCATGATTCCTTTGTCTGATTTGTGGTATTGTTGGTCTTCTCTGATTTGTGGGTGGACCATCAACCTGTTCTTTGGTGTTAGGCCTACTATCTAAGGCCATTCTCTCCATCATTTTCTCCATGGTTTTCATCATTGTTTCAAAACTTTCTTCTGATGTTTGTAAGGTTGAAGGTTGTGCCTTATCTTGATCACTGTTCATTTCCTTGTCAAAGTCATATTTGATCTTTCATGAAGCCATTAGATTTACCTCAACTTCTATGGAATCAATCATCATATCATCTAATGAAGTAGATCTGCGTTCCCTCAATAACAAAGTAAAATTACTTTCAAAAGAACAAACATATATGAGTTGAGCAACTTTAGGGGGGGCGTTTTACCTCAGTAGGGACCAGATTATAAAACTTTACAAATTTGGCTGAAAACTCCTACACTGTTTTGTTAGGTGACCTCCTCATGTTTTTATACTAAGTCAAAAACTGAAGGGGGTTCTTCTTGTCACCCTATTTTGCAAGAAAACTGGTTTCAAAGGCCTCAAAATTTATGATACTAGTTGTTGGAAGAGATTTGAACCACTTCCTCACTTCTCATGCAAGACTTTGTGCAAACAGTCTCATTTTTTCATCTTCAAAATCTACTTCTTCCAAGTCTATAAAATCATTGAACCAGTATAGATGTTTTTGGTTTGACACACAAAATTCAACATCATATAGTTTGATCCTTAGATTATACTCTCGAGGTAAATCATGTAGTTGAGCAGGAAGTAAAGAGGAGAAAATCGAGCTTCCATGGATGTTGTGAGGGGTTGAAGTTGTTGTTGGTTCTGAGTATGAATCACTATAGGCTTCCCAGATCCAACTAAAATCAAATCTTGGAACCTCTTTTCGTCAAAGATGACCTCCTTCAAACAAGATTCAGATTTAGTTCTGAATAAATTTTGTTCAAATTTTACATTAAACTCAAGGTATTCAATGCTTGTTACTCCATATTTGGTCAAGGATATATATCGGTCTAAACGCAAAACTGGGCTTATTTTCCTTTTTTTTCTTTTGTGTACAATCTTTTCAGGATCAGACACATGGATTGCAACTTCTGGGTCTGGGTTTCTCCAGGTGTGAATTCTCTTGGGAGCCAAGACTTCTAGCTCAAACTGCTCCGTGCAACTGGTCTCTTGGTAATGGAGTCACCAGGGAAAAAATAATCTTAGCCAATAAGGTATTTGATTCACTGTCACCCTTAAGAATCAAAACTAAATCTTTAAGCCATTCTTTTCCTAGGGAAGATTTCTCTTTCGGTCCCTGAAAATGGAGCCATAATGTTAGCACTCTGTAAATTTTGTCCGAATGATAGAGAAACGATAGAGGTAAATGTTTCAACCAACTTTAAACCTGGGAACTAGCCTGCTCAACTCATAGAGGGCTCTCTCATTTCAATTGATATTTCTTTGGAAATCAGTGGCTAGATTTAGTTTGTTTTGGGGTTTTTATAAAGTTATTGGCAAGGAAGGGGAGGGACACTTAGGGCTATGGAGTTGGAATTCTGAAAGTGAATGGAAAAAATTATTGGCTAGTACAAATCTCTAGAGGATAAAGGTTAAATGAGGCAATGAATCTGATTTGTAATTTCATATTTAAGCAGAGTGTAGGAATAAGGATAAAACAAGTATCTGCATTAGAGAATTACTCAAATGAATTCTGAATTTTTTAAGAAGAAAATTACATAGTTTAAATCGCTTAAGTCGAGAGCATAATAAGATGAATTATGAGCTTTTAACTATCCAATTTAAATAGAAGAAAATGAAAATGGAATTAAATAACACAGGAAATACATAGAATGAAAGGAGACAAAACTCATATCACCACTATTAGAATATTTTCATAGAGACTTCAAAAGCTTCTGCATATTTATTCAATTCAGTTCCAAGAATTTACAATAGAGTTCAAAACAACTAAGAAGGTTCCCTTGCACTTCTCCCAACGTTAATACATTTAGAACTTATAGTATTTATACAATTCAATTTCCTTTCAATTAGAAACCGATTACATTAGCTGAACTGAAACATTTCATCTTCTAAAACTGATTACAATAATTTCAACTTATAGTCTCGGTATGTGAACTGATTTACAATGATTAATCAAAATGTTTCATAAACTAATGACTCATTTTTATGACTATTCAACTTTTTTCTTCTCCATCTGTCTTGCTTTGGTCCTTTATCAAATTTGTCAATTTTATGACACTTGGGGGCTATTTGTTGGTTTCTAGGAAACTACATTTGATCTTTCCCAACTGCACTATCTCCTTCCATTGCAATTCAGAAGGGATGTCGTAATCCATCATTTCCTTGATCAAGATCTCCAGGTCAATGCAAGAGGCATAATTCATGGTTGGCAGTATGATCTTTACTGTCTTGAACTAATTCAATATCTCAAAATTTGTGTTCAAATACTCCACCAAGTTTGTCCCCTTCAAGTTTTCCTCTAGGCTTTCAAACTTGGAGTGATCCATTTTTCATTGGGCGAGGTGAGAGTTGTACTCCTCCTAATAATACAATTTCCCTTTTCCATCCCAAAACTATGGGAGGCCTTTGATGAACAACTCTTCAAACAAATATTTTAATTCTTGTAGATTCTGCTCCATTTGCATGGCCTTGGTATGGACTAATTTAAGCAGGTTATGATTGGAAATAACTCTCCTGGCCCAAATGATCAATGTGGTTCTGTCTTTGGCCCCAATGGTATGAGTTTCAGCATTGGGTATGGAATTCAAAAGATTTATAGCATTATGGGCCCACTTTGAGGGTTTCTTTTCCAGTGTCTCACTCACAACAGTGCATCTTCTTCTGGTTGTGATGGCCATGCTATATTTGTCATTGATGAAATTTAGGTACACCTTAAACTTGGGAAAATTCTGCAGCAATGGAGTCCCAGATGACATGTTTGTCCCCCTGCAGCATTCCTTTTCCTTTCAAGATTGTTTTCATCTTGTATACTCTTTATTGCAAGACTTGATTCTCTTTCTGGAACTGGGCCATCTTCTCATTCTTTATTCTCATTTCTTGTTGCAACTTCTCTATATCTACCTTAAGGATCTTGAGGACTCCTGCCTTCAAGATAACTTGTGACATATCCTGAACCAGTCCATCAGTGCTTGGCCCAGCTTCTATAGTAGAAGGTACAAAAATAACCATGTTTGATCCTCATGTCTTCCCTTATGACCAGTTCACTTCTTCTTTCTCCAACTACAATACTTTGGCCTTGTAATTCAATGCTTCTTGTTGAAATGCCTCTTTTTCTTTTTCCATAGCAACCAACTCTATTGTTTGTGGATGCTCAGTGGCAGACATATTTAGTTTTTTCTTCAAGCTTTGAATCATCTTGTCTTTATATTCTAAGGAATTTTTCACTCCCTTAGGACCTTCAAATTCTAATCTCTTGACTTGAGTCTACCAATCTTTTTTGGATGGTTTCTCTTGATTCAATTGTCCCTCCAACTTAAGTGCATGAGTTGTCAACCTTGAAATATTCAAGATCAGAACCAAGTATTCCGAATACAACATATCACTGGTGTTTCTGTGGAATTTCACCTTGTCTAGGGCACTGATGTTTTCATAATGTAGCTTAACCTCAGACACTTTATCCTCATATGCAACTGCTATGTTGAGTGTCTTCTTCTCTATATCCTTGACTGAGAATAGAGAAGACTTATGTTGATAAATCCTTTCCACCTCAGGTATCAAATATCTTGTTTCACTCATGGCCAAGCTTCCTTTCACAACATATTTCTTTGCTAAATATTCTTTATATTGGTAGACTACTCCAGGTGATTTATCAAAAATGTGTTTTATGCTGCTGAAAGATATTGAGATGCTTTCACTTTAGGGCATGCTTTTTTTACCAGATTCTTCCTTATTGGTTCCACTCTCCACCATATCCATACTTACCTTCTCCTTAGGATCTTCTTCCTCCAGATCTACTATCTTTGCAGATTGTGTGATCTTTATCTTCTTGGGACCAGTCTACTTACTACTGGTGCTTAGGGCATCTGAACTACTTCTCTTGGTGTAGATAGTTACTTTGGGAACTTGGAGTACCATATTCTGAGAGGTATGTTGTGTCTGAGTCTATTGTAGGGTTGGACTTAATTGTTTGTTTGAGAAGGCTGCAATATGGCTTCCATATCAGCATAGGTTTCTAAATTTGCTAATTTGTCAAAACCTTCAACATACTTATGTTCATAAGGAGATGTTTGCTCATCAATATTCATTTAGATATAACCTGATGTGGATCATATATTCTCCCTTGTAGCTGTGAAAATCCAAACTCCTTGAGTTTGGCCTGGATCTGAGATAAGCAACATCTAGTCTTCATGACAAAGGGTCCTATCATGAAAGGAAATTTAAGGTTGGACGCCTTGTGCATTTTCAAAAAATGTTCTATCTCTGAGATGATTCTTTTTCCTGATGAACTATGGGGCAAAGAATCTGGGTGTTATAAAAATAGGCAGAAGGTGAGGTGCCTCTTAACAACCATATACCCAAATTATTATGGAATGCATGAACATCAACCAATCTCTCACTCTATTTTCTGGATTTTGCTGCAAATAAATTTTCATGTCCTCCAGGACTCTTGGGAGGATGGATTTGAAGATCAGGCTGTAAACTATGGACATGATCTTATTTATGAAAATAAGCATTGTGATTCTTTTGCATTCAGTTGAGATGAATATTTCTTCAAGGAACTCTCTCTTGTTTGTCTCTAGAAACATCTTTAGCAATTATGTGTAATATCTGAAGTGCCTCAGTGACTAGAATTTTAGTAGTTGTTGGTGTACATTATCAACTATGAACCCTTCAAAGCTAATACGGACTGACTGACTGGACTCTGACTGGGAAAATGTTAATAGAAAACCTAACATGACCTCAACTACATATTTTTCATTATCTTGACCTAAAATCTGAGTGAGTATGGAATAGGCCCACTGGATTTTGATAACCATGAGTCATGACATATACATTCATTGGCAAGGAAAGACTCTCAGAATAATGCTTGGGTTTGACAATTGTCTGTAAAAATAGGTTCTTGACTTCTAGCGGACAATCCCTGTAAATCGTAACTATTTTTTCTTCCTCGAAGGTGTTGTTCCAGAGTTTATAATTAAGGCTTGAAAGTATAAAGTCTAGGAATCCAAAAATAAAGAGGTTCTATGATATAAAGAAAGGAAAAACAACTCTTAGGGGAAAAGGAGCTATGACTGATTTCTGAGTTGTCTTTGTCTTGCTTCCAATTTTTCCTTGATGCTAATGTCCTGCTCAATGGCTTCCCATGAACGTTCAAGTTCAACCCAGTTTGTAGCATTTTTTAAGATGGTGTTAAGAAGAGTTAAAGAAATACTGGTCTGATTTGTAAAACCGAGTGCAATATTGGGTTGTCTCGTAATAGGTACAGTCATGGAGGAAAAGAGTTTTAAAGATTTGTTGTTTTTAGGTTGTTGTTTCTATTTTAGATTATGTAAAAAAAAGTCCCAACTTTTGAATTAATAGTATAAAAAAATTAAAGGTCGTTTCGCATATCTAAGTTAAACTGGAAATCATGCATGAAATGAAAGAAAACATAAAGTGGAGGAACAATGTGAGGCGTCAACCAAGGAAGAATATAACTTTGTGTTAGAAGAAGAAAATAGACAAGAAAAACTTTAATGAAGCATAAGATATAGATATCTATGTAATTCACAGGTCTTGTACCTGTTGATAGCCAATACAGAGGAAAATTTGTAAATGATTAGATGACTAAAATAATCGATCACCACAGTATAGGTTGTACTAAATTGCAGCTAAGCATTCATCAAGGATATATAAGAAATGATGTTAAATATGAAATAACAGAGGAACACATAACTCAAACTTGACGGGATCTGGAGTCTTCAATTTGCATTTGTATTAATTCTGGAAAATGAAAAATTTCTCTGCTACAATCAGCCAAGGAAAAATCACCCATGGTGTCATCTTTCAAAATTGTATTTATACAAAGAAAATTACCAACCCTAGACGGTTGGTATTCTACTAATCTCTTAGGTGCTAACGGTTACATAATACAAAATTTGAACCGTTTTGTTCAGTTACTTTTTACTTTTCTACCAGTTGTAAAAAAATGAGTATACATGCGTTACTTCATCATTTCTTTGAAACACTTCCTTCGCTTGTTCCAAAACACTCGATGCACCTATCTAGAAACTGCACCAAAATTGTGGAAGGTTATTTCGTATCCTTTGCTTCAAACACATACAAATTCCTCTGAATTTGGGGCAACCTGTCTTCAATCTTTCCCTTTTCAAACTTTGTCAACTGCATCTGTAGATTTGTCTTTATTATCCACTTATCCATTTGGGTGATGTCAAGATGCTTCAATTGTGAAATCTCGAGCTGGGCTTTATTCCATCTCTCCTTGATATGGATTTGATGCCTTACAACATTGACTTGTCCTAATAGCCCAGGAAAATCACCTTTACTAATGTCCATTGTTTTTGTATCTAGCTGATCAAACACTTCTTCACATTATTTCTTAACTTCTCTTGCCATTTTCCTGCTTTTGGAAATATTTTTCTCCCATGTTTTTAATATGATGTCTCCCTTGATATGTTCTTCTATAGTCAGCTTTGGGATTGTTGGTACTTCCTGTCTAGCCAAAAATTCTATTGCCTTTTGAAAAGAAGTGCTAGATTATGTAGCCTCTTTCTCCTTGAAATCAATGTTATCCAGTGAGTGGCTTATTTCCAAGAAGTAGTTTTGAACGATTTCTATTTTAGAAAGCATGTTTTGTTGTTCTTCTTCTAGTTTCTCATGCCCCTCTAGTGGTTGGGCTTGAAATTCTATTATATTCACAACGTTTCCTTCAATGGAATTCAACTTACCCTGTAGTTGTCTCACTAACTCTTCCTGTCGAATAACCTGTACTTGACTCATTTGCATGTGCTTGTTCGCTTCCTCTAAACTAGACTTCAACAATTGCATTTCCTGCTTGTCAGCAGTTCTGGCATGTTAAACTTTTTGATTTACTTCCTCTCGAAT
This sequence comes from Picea engelmannii, assembly GCA_009831015.1. Taxonomy (NCBI): domain Eukaryota; kingdom Viridiplantae; phylum Streptophyta; class Pinopsida; order Pinales; family Pinaceae; genus Picea; species Picea engelmannii. The sequence goes on along the minus strand of ML777071.1, from coordinate 1,006,866 downwards.
ATTATTTTCTGTGTGCCATATTTGGTCCTGCAACTGAGCTATCATTTGATTTTTCTTCTTCAGCTTTTTTTCCAGAGAGTCAACTGAGAATAAATTGGTCGTTTCCAAAGCTCCCATAGAGCCTACTACTTCTGGGGTGAAATATTCCTCTTCTAGGTTCTGCCCATCTACGAGAACTCCATGTTTCTTCACCATTGTGCCTTCTCTCAGATGTGTTTCGTATTTTACTACAACCTTCCTCTTCTTACTCAAAAATTAGTCAGAGGAAGGTATCTCTTCTCTAGAGATAGGAATAAGGTCACTTACATATATGAATTCCATATGGGGGGTCCTAAAAGTTGACTGTAAAGGAGTTAATGATGAAATAGGGCTGCCCAATTATGAAGATTGAGTTTCTCCTGTTGTTTTGGGGATATCAGCAGGAATATTTTATGATAAAATAGGAATCATTTGACTTGACTTTGAAGGTGTCTCTAGCCTAACTTTTGTTTTAGACTTTGGGTTCTCTATTTGTGAAGCTTCTAATTTTTGTGAAGACGCTTCAATTTTCTTTGAATTTTATTATGTAGTCCCTTTATCTTGAGCCTCTAATCCAAAACCTGGGGGAATACTTCCTGGAGCTGGAGGAGGGGTTGTTGATTCTCCCTGTAGTATATTTGGCAAACCAATTTGCCTCTACTTATGGAAAGTCAAAACGATGGTATGTAGGTCAGGTGATAATGCCTGAAGTCTATCTAATATTTCCTCATAGGTTCTGGCTCCCTTGAACATGTCGTCATAGGGAGAATAGTCATGTTCATACACTTTCATATTGCAATGAGAAAAATGATTTCCTACAATTTTATAAGGATCATGTTTTCTGAGTTGAATATCTACTAATTTGATGTCTTCTTGTGTTGTAGCTTCTACCTTGGAATGACCAAAGTTAAGCAGTGAACACTTCCCAATCTGTACCAAAAAAAGTGGCTAGAACTTCTTTTGAGCTCCTTTCAATTCTATGTCTATGCCACCTGTTACTATTTGGTAGGCCACCTCCTTGCACACCAGTCTTTGGGGAAGGAATTTCAGAAGTGCGTGATGAGGAATCGAGCACCCGAAAACCCTGACATATGAGAAAGCCTCTTCAATGAACCAATATGCAATCGCCTTGAGTTTTCCCATGATTTGCTCTGAAATACGAGGGGGTGCATAACCATACAAAATTTGGTGCAAAGGTATCATTACGTAGTGGTAGATTTCGTAAAAGAAACCTTTAACATTATCCTCCCATAGTTTAGAGTGATAAAGATGAATGGGCTCTGTACAGGCTGGGTTCCAGCTCCAATTCATCAAGGGGAATGGGTTCATGTAATAGATAGAATCCATAATATATGAATACATGTAAAAATATGCAGGTTGACCTTTCAATTTTGTTGTTTGGTAGTCTACAATCTCCTTAGTTAGATTATCTGATAAAAAATTACCCCATTTGAAACTATAACCCTCGGCTACTTTGTGTATAAGTGGCACCCATTCTGGAGGGAAATGGGTTGGGATTTTCCTCCCAAAAATGATACATATCATCAAATATATGTAAACCATGTATTCGTTTAACAGAGTTGTGGCATAAATACCATGGGTATCATCTCTAAATCTTGCTGGAATTCCCCACCATTATTTGATTATACCTGGATATGTTTGATCAAATTCTGTACACTCCTTTCTTTCAAATTCCTCTATGAATTTGGCATTATAAATGTATTTAGATGTAGGGGACAATTTATACATTCCTTGGATGTGCTCATGTCTGAATGAGTCAATGAAAAACTTTTGGCTATTTAGAATGCTCCTTGTCTAAATGTCAGCTTTCTCTAAATCCCAGCTTATCATGTCATTGTATGGCATGAGTCACGACTGTGTGGCTATTTTATGAAGCTCAGATTCTGCTATGTCTCTGAGATTGTTTTCAGTCCTTTCATTTCCCAAATCGTCAGGGCAATTCCTAATCTCATAGTCTAAGGTTTCAAAAATATTCCTCCAGGATTTGATTGAATCCACAACATGTGGCGTAGTGTCAGATATAACATCTCCATCCAGATTTGATCTTTCACCTGCCTCCTCACTCTTCTTAGGTTCTTTTTTGGGTGCCATGATGTTTGTGCTAAAATGAAAACCTGTTGCAGAGAAGAAATGTGTGAGTTCTCCTGAATGTAACTCACTCCTAGTCTAAAAATAAGAATGAAATTCGAAATGGAAAACCTTTATTTACATTTAACCTGTCTTAAATTTAGCGTACCGATACAAGCGATAAAAATTAAATGCTTTAATGGAGATGGTACACCTGGAGATATGCACTTTATGTTAAAAATATCTCCATTAATCCGTTATAGATACTGCCACATATTAGCGATTCAAAACTGAGATTTCGAAAGGAAGGTCATCGAAAACTCCCGAATAGAGAAACGCGAAAAGTTATTTAATACCTTTAATGCTTGTTTTAAAATTAAGTTAATTACATTTAAGCACTTAATTCTTTCAGGATTTCGTGTTTCAGAGTTTCGAACATCGTGTCCCCAAGAGGTTCGACACAAGTAAATCTCAAATCATGAAACCACGATGGGATTTATTTAGGCACTAACCACTTGTTTTAACCCTTTAATTAATCACGATTAGGGTTTAGTCTTTACTTTTAGTGGATTGGAGTATCGAGACTCCGATGACTCTTTAACGCCAGAAATCTCAAATCGCGAAATCATGATGGGATTTATTATCATTAAACCTTCTTACTTCTTAATAAACATAGCATTAGCTTTTAAGAATTTCGCAACTTCGAGAATCGGGGTTTTAAGGAGACATAAAGTAGACTCTTTGATTTCCCGAATTGCGACTGATTAATGATTTGTTAAGTATGTTTTAAAACTTAATTAATCATGATTAAAAGGTATTTTGTAAAAAGCGCATCGGGACATTTGAAATACTATTTAAGTTGAGATGGCCAAAAAAGAACATGTGAAAGGCTTAGAAAGCCATTAACGTTTTTAATTATTATTTTAAAATCGGTTCAATTCCTTTTAAACAATCACTTTTTCAAGATTTTGGTACTGGGACTTTGGAGTTGTTATTAAAAAACATACTTCATGAATAGCCGAACCCCGAAACCCAAAAATCCCAAAATACTTTTTGAATCCTTTTTAGAACTAAGGGCGGATCCGTAACGAGAGAAAAATGGGGATTTGGATTTAGAAAAGAAAAATAAACTTTTTTCAACATAGGCTCCATCTAGGGATCTCATCTCCCTGCGGGATGAGAAGAACAATAGACCACATGACTTTATTGGACAAATGGAGTCATTAGTTTGTTTCAGCAAAAAACTTGTTTAGAAAGAGGGTGCAGAGGAAAAAGGGGGGTTTCATCCTTACCTCTGAAAGGTTTTGAAACCCAATCACTCTCTAAACTCAATTTAGGCCATTTGACTTCCTCTTTCCTGATACTGATTTCTGGTCTGCTTAAGGTAATCCAAACAACGTTAGCAATTTTAATAGGTTCTGTCGATCTTGCTTGCCTCAAGATGAAGTAATTTTAATGTTTTTAATCAGGGAGTCTTGGGTGAACTTGGGATGTAGATCTAGCTTCAAAGAAAACTAATTTACCAAAGTACAATATAATTCATGTATAACAACCTTACATATATCTTATACATTGCTTCACTGTCAGCGAGCATGTTTAGTACCTTAGTGAAGTTATCTGATTCCGTTTATTGAATTTCCTTTCACCACTTCAAATTGTAATTTTTCATTTAAATGATGAGATGAGAGCAATCATTTTATGAATTTCCTTTCATAGTCTCTTTTTTTTTTTTTTAGGACTATATGGTGGCAATCAATTTTTTGAATTTCATTTCATCATCCGTCTTATATTTTTCTTTGACATGAAATGGGGGCAATAAATTAGTATAAAGTATACCAGGGGTGATATCTGTGTATAATTTTGCAACAGAGGTCTGTTAACTCACTTTGATTACTCTGGATTAGTTTCTTTTCGAGTTTCAAAAAATCTTAGTCTGTAGGAAAAATTATGGGGGAATTTATTTCCAGGGACCTTCTTTTGAGAAAGATGAAATTTTTTTAGAACCTGTTAAAAGAACTAAGAGAGTTATGATTAGCCTATGCATATCTTTTTTCAGTAAGAGTTTGAGGAGTCGTGAGGACTTGCCTTTATTCTAAAGATTCATTTGTCAACTTTCAAAGCTAAAGTGTAACTTCTCCTTCCTCTGTGGAAATCATGGGAAGGCGTCTAGGGTCAAGGGAAGAATACTATAGATTGGAACAGGATAACATAGAAGGATTTGTATTTAATAAACATAGTTGTGGTAATGCAATCCTGACTCTTGGAACCCTTTTTGAGGTCACTTTACTTCTCTCGTTTAATTTACTTATGTTTATCTTATCCAGAGGAATCCTTTATGATCCATAGAAAATTTCATTCTTTGATGATATCTTGGGAGAATCTGTTCATACTCATGAGACCATTGTTGCACCTAGGTGATATTCATTTGAAATTTAGATAGTTCGGAAATTCATACCTTTTCCTTACCACTTCATTCTCATCTTAGTAAATTATTTTTTTATCACCTGTTTCAAGGGAATCAATTTCTTGACACATGACAATCCATTTTCTTATGTTTGACATTTGGGTTGTAGAGCATAATCTTGCAAGAAGACAACATGAAAAGTGTCAGGGTTTTAAGATTGATAGAATTCAATGTGTTGAATATTTTATATCTCTATTTCTAGGAGATCACTAACCTACTTTATTTGCGGTGAAAGTAAAACTTACCGAAAAATTATAAAAACAAAAAGCAAAAACCGGTATATACAGTGGAATTTTGGAAATCGTTTATTGCATATAGTGCTTCAGATAATGCCCATTGATAGGGGCGTTGAGGATTTTACCGTCCAAATTTTCTAACAGAAATGAGTTTTTCCCTTCAGAATCTGTGACTTTGAATGGTCCATACCAGATATGATCAAATTTACCATATTTTTCTGAGTCTTCCCTCCTAGCATCCCATTTCAAAACCAAATCACCAGGGAGGAATTCCCTATATTTAGCCTTATGAGTGAACAATTCTTTCATGTTGTCTTGATATTTCTGCAGTCTTTTGTCCACCTCAACCCTATTCTGTTGAAATTCAATCAATTGATTTATTCTTCTTGTGACATGGTTTGGTTCTTCTTTTTCATCTTGCTAAAGTTTCATCACGTGTAGAGCTAGGTTTATGGGTAATACCATGTCATTCCCGTATACCATTTGAAATGGAGAAGTGCCAATCGATTTCTTGGTGCCTATACAATTCACCCACAAGGCGTATTTCAAATGCACATGCCATGATTTTTTATTTTCGTTCAACACCTTCTTAATTATGGTAATTAAGATTTTATTTGATGATTCAGCTAGCCTATTGCCTTGGGGGTAGTATGCCGTGGAGTGACCCAATATAATATTATACTTTTGGAAAAATATGACCATTTCCATAGATTTGAATGCGTGGCCATTATCTTTAACTATCTTTCGAGGAAAGCCAAATCTAGATAATACATTTTCTTCTAGGAAGTCTATCGCCACTGAATCTGTGGCTTTTCTAGTTGGAATAGCTTCTACCCATTTGGTGAAATAATCTGTAGTGGTCAGGATCAATTTGTGTTGTGCGTTGGAATGTGGATTAATTTCGCCTACAAAATCCAACCCCCATTGTTGGAACAAAGCTTTCGTTTTAACTCAGACCAGAGGTAGTGCTGGGAGTTTCTACTTGCCTGCAAATAATTGGCATGAATTACAAGCTCTGACTTTGGAATTTACATCTGCAAATAATTTAGGCCAATAATATCATGCTCTTAGGATTTTATAAGACATTGTTGTCCATGCATGATGTCCTCCGCACACCCCTTTGTGGAATTCATTTATGACCTTTTCAGTCTCTGATTCTACTAGACAAACCAGTAGAAAAACCAGAGGGTCTTTCCAATACAATTGTCTCTCTGAAATATAGTACTTCACCGCATGTAATTTCAACATTCTAGCTTTATATGGAGTCATATCACTTGGGCATTTCAAAGTTAGAAGATAAGATACTATATCTTTGTACCACAACAAAGTCATAAAATTCTCTTCTATACTGGTTGTGGTTATTTGGTCGTTGAGTTCATCTATATCCAAACATCCTTCATACTCTTGTAGATTATTTATACCAATCTCTCTGAAATTTGATTTGGCTAGTAGCTTAGACAAACCTTGTCCTTTTACGAGCTTTGTTGGTTTTACCTCTAAATTGAATTCTTGAATCTTAGCAAGCCATCAACCCCTCTTCCTGTCACTATTAGGTTGAACCAATATGTCTTTAACGCAACTGGTGAGTACATATGCAATTATCTTGGAGTGTATCACGTAGGTTCTGAAAGCCTTTAGTGATTTCACCATAGCATATGCCTGCTTTTCCATTATGTCATATTTCAATTCCGTGTCTTTGAGGATTTTACTGAAGAATGCTATTGGTTGCTTGAAACCTTGTTCATTCTTTTGTAGGAGTACTGCTGCGATTGTGTTTTAAGATGCAAACGAGAAGATAAAAAATTCCTTGAGATAATCACGGCTTGCCAATACAGGTGCTTCACCTAAAATTTTCTTGATGTGTGCAAATGATTCTTTTGCTTCAACCGTCCATTTAACTTCATTGTTCTTCTTGAGCATATCTATAATCAATTTCACAATTTCAACAAAGTTCAGGATAAATCTCCTCAAAAAAATCATTTTCCCTAAAAATGACTGGATTTCTTTTACATTTCTAAGAATATTTATAGTGTCAATAGCATCGACCCTTTTAGGATCGATTTTAGTTCCGTCCCGAGATACAATATGGCCCAAGAGTTTACCTTCTTGCATTTCAAAGTGAGACTTCTTGGGATTTAAAGACAAACCAAATTTGCGACATTTCTTGAATGTTTTCTTGATATGTATCAGATGATCTTCATCATATTTATCAAAAATGGTTAGATCATCAAGATAGGTAACCACAAATTTATCTCTTTCGCCGATGAAGGTGATATCTATAGCCCACTGGAAGGTAGCGCCTGCATTCATTAAACCAAATGGTATTTTGCCATACATAAATGTACCCTAATGGGTGGTGAAGGTTCTTTTTTCTTTATCGTATTCATTGACATCAATCTGATTGTACCTGGAAAAACCGTCAATCATGGACATCCTATTTGCTCCAACTACTTTTTCTAAAACATGGTCCATTTTGGATAGCAGATAATTGTCTTTAAGAGATGATTTATTTAAATTTCTAAAATCTACACACAGTCTGATTTCTCCACTCTTCTTCCTGACCGGGACCAGGTTGGCTACCCACTCAGAGTACCTAAGTGGTACAATTATTTTGGCATCCAGGAGTTTTTTTCCTTCTTTTTTGACCACGGGAAATAATATGGGATTGATTTGCCTGAGATTCTTTCTAAAAGGTTTAACACCTGGATTTAAAGGAATCTTGTGTTCGATCATAGTGGTGTCATAAGTTCTTAGCTCTTCATAAGACCAGGAAAACACGTCTTTATACTGCTCGAGTAAATTTGCATATTTTCTTTTCTTCTCCGGAGGGAGATATTTTGATATTTTTACTATTTTAGGCTTTTCTTTAGTGCCTATATCGTAATCTTCAACTTCCTCTGGCTAAGGCTGCAATGTAGATTTCAATGGCATATCATTATGGTGAAATAATATTTCTAGGGGAATTAGACCTTTATGGATTTGATTATTTTTTAGTACTAACATGCGATGATTTGCGATCTTATCTTGGAACTCTTGAGGATCTTCCCCTTCTTGCATAATCCAAGTATGATCATTTTGGTTTTCTTGGTCGATGTGCGTTTCAGCAAATTCTTCCACCATTTCGAGGAATTTTCTGATCTGTTCATCATCTTCGAACACCTGCCAGTATTGTATATTGTTTGGTATGGAGGGTCTCTGCCTCATCTCTATGTGATACTTAAATTTAAAGTTGTAGGAGGTGAAAAAGTTGAGGCTTCTTTGGCTAATGAATCAACTTGCAGATTTTTTGTATGGGGAATGTAATGAACATTAACTAACGAGAAAAAATTTCCATTAAATCCTAGGCGCAGTTTCTATAATATCTCAATATAGGGTGTTTGGCTTGATACTGTTGATTTACTTGTTTCACAATTAATTCCTCATCTCCATAGACTTCCAAGTTTTTTATGTTTAATTTTTTGGCGGCTTCTAATCCCAAAACTAGGGCTTCGTACTCGCATACATTATTTGTGTACTCTATGTCCCACTGTAGTTTGTAAGAGAAAGGAATGATGAAATCATCTCCAGGTGCTACAAAGAGTACTCATGTGCTTGCTCCTTCACATGACAAAGCACCATCGAAATACATTTTCCATATTCCAGTACTACATATACTTTATTTTATCTTTTTTGTTTTATTTCCTTCTGTGAAATCTTCAACACATTCATCTATATCGTCATTGATCAATAAACTACAATTTCAAAGGTCCTGATCAATGACATAAACAGGGTAATTTCTAGGATTATGAGGATCACTTACCGTATATGCCAGCCGTGTTTCTCGGTATAAATGGGTGAACTTCCCTTCGAAGATGGGAATTGTGGTGTATGTCATGTCCAGCTAAAGGGATCCTCCAAGATTAGTGCCCCAAGAACTGGTTAATAGCATACCATACTTCAGAGGTATATTAGAAATAACCACATCCATCATAACACTTTTTACTGGGATCTATGTAAGATTTACCACTAAATCCTTAATCATGCCCATACATTTAACTTTTCTTGAATGAAATGAATACAGTTCTTCATATGGTATGGTAATTTTGATGCCATGTCTATCCATAATAGCCTTGGGAATCACGTTATGTGAGGCTCCATAATCCAACATGCAATTATGTAGCATACGATCATGAAATTTTAGCGTAATGTAGAAAGGAGCAACAGTATCTCTTGCCCCTTCAAAATGTGGACCAAAAATTATATTAGGCTTATCATCTTCCAAATTTATAACATCATCTTGACTTCCCATATCTGGAAAATTTATCATTTTGGTGACTTGTTTTCAGTAAATAGGATTCTTTGCCAGTTCAACCAAAGGTATTTGTATTTTGATTTTGTTAATCTCATTTTCTAGGCTGAAACCTCCTATAACTTTTTCAGTTTCCCTGATTAGTACTTCAGTCTCCTTATTTTCAACTTTATTTGTTTGTATTGCTTTGTTTTCAGTTATTTTTGTTCCTACCATATGTGTTTCAGCTATCTTAGTTTTGGCACCTTGTGGTTCATCTCCTTTTATCCTAGTGTTCTATGTTTTAGTTTCCTTTGGAGCTAGTTCATATACTTGGCCTCTCGGCAGGATTTTCTTTGGTTGGGTAGTTGTCATGTTTTTTGTTTTAGACCTTAGATTATACTTGTTTTGGAGCTCGACCATTATGGTATCAATGATTTCTTGGCAAGAAGGATCCTCTGTATTATTTGTATTGTTATCCTCATTGGACCGATGTTATTTTTTTAAAGACCTCTCATAATCTTGTCTAGTTAAATGAGGTTGATAACAATATTCACTGAGATTATTAATATCTTCTTCTAAATCCGAAAATTCTTTCATGTCATTACCTCCTATAAAATTTTCATTTTTTAAAGGAGTCTGAACCTTTTGATCTTCATTTTTAAATTTTCTTTGTTGTATTTGAGGATTGGGGTTCCTCCTGAATTCTCTCCTAATGAACTGATCTGCTTTAGATTGATCTAGTTCGATCTTTGAAATTTTATTTGACAGTTCTTTAATTATCTTTTCCATATCATCCATCTTGTCATCTATAGATCTCCTAGATTAGGAGGGTCCTTCTTGTTTCCTAAATCATTTAATATCTTTGTTTCTCGTTTCCATTTTTGTTTTTAATTTTCTAGAAGCCATCATATTTGAATCGATTTCTACGGCATCATCTTGCATTCGGGTAAGTTCGACCACTCTCCTTTCTCTCAATAATAGTGCAAAATCAGGTTCGAAAGCTCCTGCAAAAGTTATCTTTGTTGCGGGCTGGGAAGGTTTAACATTGATTGGGATTTGTTATATAATTTATTAAATCTTTGGATGACTTCAATAACATTTTCTGAATTTTTCTTCCTTAAAGCCCCAAACTCATTTAAATAATATAAGTGATATTTACTTTCACCCCATTGTCTGAGAAAAGAGTTTTCTAACACATCGTAGGACAATATTGAACCTGTGGGAAAAATTTGAAACCAGGTTGTTGGCCCTTGACCAAGTTTTGAGAAATACTTTTTCATATTTGACCGTTTTCGGTACTTCGACATCCAGTTGGAGAAGGAGCGCATGGAAAAGAGGAGATCATGGGATCTCCTCCCCTTTTTAGGGATTTTTGGGATTTTTGGGATTTTTGGGAATATTGTAATGGGAAAGGGATATCAACCCTTATTTAGGCTTTTTGTATGTATAAATAGAAGGGTAGGAGATGCGTATAAAGAGGGTGTGTGATGTAAAGTGAATGACTTAGTGCATAAAGTAGATCTATGTGATTAGACGTCTATGTGACTGTAAGAGCTATGTTCCTACTATAAGTATTGTAAGTGTTGAGTGCATGGGTCAGGGGAGGAATTAGTGCTTGGATCTACTTGGGGAAAGAGGATCTAGCGAGCTGCCCGCATCTCTTTTCCTAGGAGGGGTAGGATCTTGAAGGCTTTGTGTTGTAACTTGGTTTACAGAAGATAATGACAGAATAAGACATTATGGATGTAGCCCCAGGGTGGGGGTGAACCACGATAACTATGTGTATAGTGCTTTGTGCTTCACTCTAATGTGTTTATCTCTTTCATGGATAAGTGCTTGATGTGATTAAGTAGATCTAGTTATGCTCTATGTTGATGATATATGAATGAACGTTAGATCTGATATATAAGATTCTTAGTGCTTGATCTATTGAATCTAACCTATATTTATGTGGCTAAGTATTGAATCATCCTTAGTATAATTATTCACTGTGATGTTTTGTTCTTTCGGCAAAGTGTATTAATGAATGTATGTTAAGGAATAACTGATTCTAAGTCCATTGTAAGCAAGATAATCACAAATTAGTGTCCCAGCTAAGGTTGTATACATCTGAGTCCTGCAACCACCCCTGCCTCTATCTCGGGTGAGACTTCATCTACTTCACAGGTGTTGTCGAAAGGGCCAGTAGTTAGGGTTTTGTTGGTGTGCTCTTGAGCATTGAGCCCTGGGTCTACCCCTGTGCCAAAAAATGGTTCCGTTGTCGGGACCTGAAACTGTGATTGCTGGGAACTGAAGAATAAGAATCTTTGTGCAAACTAAGCTTTGTGCATAGATCTATTTCCCTAGTGCACAATGTTCTCTTTGACTTGTGAAGCTTTGTGCCAAGAAAGAAAGGCTAGATCTGAAGAAAGAGAGGTCAGATATGAAGGAGAGAGGTCATATTTGAAGAAAAAATGTCAGATCTGAAGAAAAGAAGTAAGATCTGCGAAGAAAGAGATCAGATCTGCAAGAAAAAGTTAAGATCTGTAAGCTTTGTGCTTTGATAAAGGTAAGAATAGATTAAATTCTTATATCTGGAAGCTTTGTGCTCTATAGAAGTAAGATAAGTGTAAATTTTTGTTTCTAAATCATGGATTTAGGTATGTTTGATAGATTTTGTCCTAGCTTCAAAACTAGGGCATTAATAGATGAAAGAAAGTTTGATATGAATAGATCTGATAAGTATAGGGATAGATATGTTATACCTATGCATCAAAAGAATGTTTGGACTAACAAGTGGATGTATGATCCTAGAAAGATTTTTTTGCAGGCTAGTCACCATGACCCTAGTGCATAGTACACAATGAGTTGGGGAACATCTAAATGAAAGAGAGGATTAACCCTCTATTATAGTTGCAGAAGACTGGGACATCTTGCTAAGGAATTCCCTGGGAGAATACCTAGTTGCTTCTGTTGTAAGGCTATGGACCATGAAGTATTGGATTTACCTAGAATCATTGCTAGGCTTGAGAAGCTAAATATGGAGCAAGAAAACCGTGAAGGAGATCAAGAGACCAAGATTATAGAAGAAACCCAGAAAGAATCAAAAAAGATATTTCTACAGATGAAAGATACCTTGAATGACCATCGACATGTTAGGCTATCAGAGATCTTCAAAGAAAAGGAGAAAATCGAAGCAAGAATAGGGGAATTTGACATTGACTGTACTCTTGATGAAGAAACACAAGTGAACATTATGCTAGAACAAACTTGGGAAGCTATAGGAAAGCCTACCATGATCCCTTCCCTAGGAGGAACTAGTTTATTCAGAGGAAAGATAGTAAAACTATGTGGAAGGCTCGCTTGTATACCTATGAATGTCAATGGAACTTCGACAGAGGAAGACTTTGAGAACATTAAATTTGTTGAAGACAATGCCCCGTTTACCATGCTCATAGGGAAACCTTGGATTGATAGAGAACAAGCCAGATGAAAAGAAGAAGAAAACGTTTTGGAATAGAAGAAGCAAGAGTTAAAATACTTTATGAATAGAAGGATCGTGCACTTGATTGAAGAACAGAAGAGCAGATCGCAAATATTCAATATTAGCAACTCGGATTTCAAAGCTAAGAGAACACTTGAGGATCCGCAGAAGATCGAGTTACCTATTTTTGATATAGAAGAAGTATTATCAAGGAACCCTAGGAAATAATTTCAACAACGTGAAGTAACTGAGACCATAGAAGATAAACATCAGAATGGTAAAAGCATTACTGAGACGAAGCTCAATGGGAAGAAGGCTAGGAAGTTAAGAAAGAATACTATAAGGTTACAAGAGGTTCTAGAGGACACTTTGCAGCAAGAAGAATTGTAGAATTGGAGCTTCGCCAAGATATCAGGACAACGACATAGAGTACTTCACCATGACGAAGAAATATAGCCATTGGAACCGATATACCTGTTCGACCGCCACTCTGAACGGATCGAAAAGTAGTTATGGGTTACCACTAGACCATTGGATAGCACTAAAACTGATAGAACAGACTTAATGAAAGATTCATATCCATTGCAAGCAGTCCATTGTAGAGTTACTTACTTATTCCATTGTGCCATGCCCGGAAGACACTTTTTCCAATTGAGAACTTGAGCTTACAGAATACCCACGTTATGAAACAATGATTACTCCAGTTTTATTCTCAATATGATTATGGTACCAACAGTCCATTGACAACATGAGACAGTGATCTTGAGCTTACATGTCCGACGAGCTTAGCACAGAAGAAGAATCGGTGAGAGATGTACTTGCTAGCTTAAGGATAGAAAGAGTCATGTTGGAAAGAGGGATGCTCACTGGAGTTCAAGCCTCATCGTCGAGAGGTGTGGCAGCCTCCCCATCGACTGCTCAAGGTGGAACATTTCGATACGATGCATAGTTTAGAACTAAGCATAGGGACGATGCATCCAATGCGAAGTTAGTGCCAACCATCCTACTAGCTTACATTCCCCCTCTAAGTGGTGAGATTAATAGGGATAGCATACCAAGAGAATTTGAGTACACCCTAGTCCTTTCATATCTATCGAAAGGAGTTTGCACCTACCACGCAGATCAAGACAAGGTTACAACGTTGAAATTTTGCGACTTCAACCTGGGAGACTGTTAACATGCTCGCACTATCTAAGTACTTAACGAGGACTAAGGGCTAGGGCTTGCAGATCATCCCTCAATAATGGATAATGAACCTTGCACAGTATACTCTACTAAATGTTATGAAAATACCGCACTTCGACAGACATCAGGAGGTGACTACTTGTGTGAAATTGCTGCTAGCAAGTTACCATGGAGGATACATGTGGTTAAATCATCGCATAACTGTTGATCCGACATTGATCAATAGGATTACCAGGCTTAGCATGCAGGGCCCTGATCCCCATGAGTACTACCCTGGAAAGACCGCAAACCATGCTCTTTCACAAAATATTAAAGAGGCTTATGGAAATGTTGAAAAAGGCACGTGAGGTTACAAGGTAGCCTCTATCGAGAGTGGCACAGTGCGACTTGCATGTCAACTAATAGCAGGGAAGATGGTATGTAAGAATAGACCTACACAATTATCCAACTTTGTGGTTGACCTCGCAGGGAAGTGCACAGAGGGACTACAAATGAATTGGGAAAAATATTTAGTCAATCAACTAGAAATTGACTGTAGAGAAGCCTAGGACCAGGGGCATGAATTCCACTTTAGCTGGCTACTAATATTGATCGCCTTTGTTATATGGGAGATACCAGAAGGTGAAACCTTCCCCAACCTTGACCCACTCAAACCATTAGCTGCGAAGTTTAGTACCTTATGGTACTTGACGAACATGAGCAAGCAGTGGCAACCAAATGACATTTTTCACAAATACTATAACCAACTGAAAGAGGCCATAGGGGGTGAACCTCGCATAACCCCGAACACTTTACAAAGGTTTTTTCCTTTGATAAATTTCAGCGCAGACTGCCACTTTATATACCTAACTCCACGCGCTGATGAACACCAAGAACAAATTTAGTCCTATTATAAGTTGATCGAAGAAGACCTAGAAGAAATCACCAAGGAATGGTCGGCAGACTTCCTTGTTCCAGTAGATCCAGTGGACATTTCAGATATAGACAACCCAAAAGCTACACAGGACACACCTAGGCCCAGTAAGATGAAGAAGACAAAGAAGACAAAGGAAACAAATAAGCCTGAAGAGGTTCATGATGTAGATAGCTACTCTGTAAAGACAACTTCCATCACACCCAATAAAGAAGGTAACAACAACGAACTAGAGGAAGTCAAACAACAACCAGAAGAAGAAGTCAAATTTCCAAAGAAGAGAAAAGGATCACCTTCGAAGTCTTCCTCTAAGAAGAAAGAAAAAGCAACTGTGACCAAGATGAAAACCATGCTCAACCCCGATGACTTCATCTTTCTCCTCGCAACTTTGAATGAATCCATAGATGAAATTATATAAAAGCAGAAGGCCAAGCAACAGACGATGTACGACAGAATTGAAGATGAGCTCCAAGGAGTGTAGAGAGCACTTTAGTCTAACCGTGCAGTCTCCACTTCTCCCATACCAGAAGGAACAACAGAAGCAGGAGATGAATCAGTTCAACTCCACAAGATTCCCGACATAGTTGAAGTACGCCTTCGAAAAGAAGAAGAAGTAATAGCGCAGGCCACCCAGGCCCTAAAGCAAGCACAAGAGGAAATCATAGAGAAACACTGAGCTACACAACAAGAGAAGGAGGCCATCCAAGAGAAATTTGATAGAGACAGAGAAAAAATCCAAAAGGAGAAGGAGCAGCTTCTCGTGAAGCAGATCAGAATCGAAGAAGCCGTCAACAGAGCATTTCGCTCTGTGACTGGCTTAGAACAAAAGGCCAAAGAACCCTTAGACTGTTAAGTGATGAATCTTTTTGAAGTTATTCAACAACTACAACAAAGAGTCATGGACTTAGAGCTTCATATCATCCCAAGTACCCCGCAAGAAGAGCGCGACCAGGGAGAAATAACTGCCTGAGGTACAGAAGAAAGGATTAAAGAACTCACTGAAGAATGCAAACAACTAAGTACCAGAAGTGCAAGAACCTGACCGAGTACCTAGAATTACATAAAATGGAGTTGCAACTCTAGGAGGTGAAGCAACATGCAGATAAAATTTAGATGCAATTGAAGGCCCTATCAACTATAGAGAAAATGAAGCGATCCCACAAGAAACGTGTCGCACAGCAGTAGATCCACATGATCCAGAGCAAGGTCGTGGAAGTGACACAACAACTTCAACCTTTGCAGGATAAGGCATGTCAACTATTTTTAGAGATTGAGATCCAAGGAAGAGAGCTAGAACAGGTCATGATTATAGCAGAGCAGTGCCTAGAAGGACTAGTCAATAATGCACTCATCCAGGAGTTTGTTGAGTAGGGGGAAATCGCAAAGCAGTAGGTTGAAGCATCTCGAGCCAAGATCGAGGTGTTGTAAGAAAAACTAGTCAGACTTGAGTGAGTCGAGATGAGTCACAGGTGAGTGTTGGGTGCTTGTTGGCCCTTGACTATGTTTTGAGGAATAGTTGGTCATATTTGACTGTTTTCAATACTCTAACATCCAGTCGGAGAAGGAGCGCATGGAAAAGAGGAGATCACGGGATCTCCACTCCTTTTTACGGAGTTTTGGGCTTTTTAGGATTTTTGGGAATATTGTAATGGGAAAGGGATATTGACCCTTATTTAGGCCTTTTGTATGTATAAATAGAAGGGTAGGAGATGCGTATAAAGAGGGTGTGTGATGTAAAGTGAATGGCTTAGTGCATAAAGTAGATCTATGTGATCAGACATCTGTGTGACTGTAAGAGCTCTGTGCCTACTGTAAGTATTGTAAGTGTTGAGTGCATGGGTCAGGGGAGGACTTAGTGCTTGGATCTACCTGGGGAAAGAGGATCTAGCGAGCTATGCATATATCTTGGCCTAGGCAGGGTAGGATCTTGAAGGCTTTGTGCTATAACTTGGTTTACAAAGGATAATAACAGAAGAAGACTTTGTGGACGTAGCCCCAAGGTGGGGGTGAACCACGGTAACTATGTGTATAGTGCTTTGTGCTTCACTCTAATGTGTTTAGCTCTTTCATGGCTAAATGCTTGATGTGATTAAGTAGATCTAGTTATGCTTTGTGCTGATGATATATGAATGAAAATTAGATCTGATATATAATATGCTTAGTGCTTGATCTGTTAAATCTAACCTATATTTATGTGGCTAAGTACTGAATCATCCTTAGTATAAGTATTCACTGCGATGCTCTGTGCTTTTGGTGAAGTGTATTAATGAATGTATGTTAAGGACTTACTGATGCTAAGTGCGTTGTAAGCAAGATAATCACAAATGAGTGTCCCAGCTAAAGTTGCAGACATCTGAGTCCTGCAACCACCCCTGCCTCTACCTCGGGTGAGACTGCATCTTCTTCGCAGGTGTTGCGATGCTCTGTTCTTTTAGTGAAGTGTATTAATGAATGTATGTTAATGAATAATTGATTCTAAGTGCACTGTAAGAAATATAATCACAGATCTATGTCCCAGCTAAGGTTGCATACATCTGAGTCTTGCAACCACCCCTGCCTCTACCTCAGGTGAGACTGCATTTTCTTCATATGTGTTGTCGAAAGGGCCAGTAGTTAGGGCTTTGTTGGTGTGCTCTTGAGAATTGAACCCTGGGTCTACCCCTGTGCCAACACAGGTCCTCACCTGTTCTTTGAAAGTTTGAAAAAACAACTGTGAATATACATCTTCATGCTCGAGACCGAGAATATCTACGAATTGATCAAATAAATTTATATGTTCAAATGTGGTTAAGTCTCCCTCCCCTATAAAAATAGGTAGTTTTTTCATGTAGATTTTAGGTAAACCATGAAGGGGTACTAGGAGGACTAAAGGAGCATATTTGGTAGCTACTTTAGCCAATATCCTAGGGGGTGGGGGTGGGGGTGGGCCTTGATCGCCCCCTCCTCCTCCTCCAGAAGCTACCATAGATATTCTAGGAGAGGAAAATGGTACGTTATAAAGAGGGTTTTAAAAGATGTATATTGATCCTTTGGCTTCTTAGAGATGAAGAAAAAAATATTTTGAGAACCGTTTATCAAGAGACAAAAAAACTGGAAAAGGGGGAAATGGGACATGGGGACTTGGTTCCTTTGACTTGCAAGATATGTAAATATGAGAACCTATAGGAGTTGAATCTGAGTGTATGGTATACTCTTCTAGAATTTGTGAGGTTGGGAAGTTTATTTCGAGATCTTATGGGATATCAATCGAAACAGACTTTACTGTAGATGTCTCACCTTCGCTTACACCAAAGGTAGTCGAATGAGCTTCAGTCTTAGTTTCGAGTAGAACTAATTTAGGTTTTATGGTTTCAAGTGGAATATTAGACCTAGACTATATGGATTTAGGTTGGTAAACCGTAGTAGCTTGCTTAAGGAATCCTCTTGGTTTCAATATTTTTTCAGGGTCAGAAACAGGCGAGGTTTTCTTATCATCTGGGTTTTGTCTAGTGTTCCTTCAGCCTGATGCAAGCTTATTTAAAATGTGGAGTTGCCAAGTGAATAATAAAACTTAGCCTTTATAATGTGTTCAATATTTTTTCACTATCAAAGAAATAAACTTGCGAATGTCGTTCTCCTAGGGAAAATAATTTTGTCTCTCCTTCCTCGACAATGATGCCAAAAAGATGTTGTTCCAGAGTTTATACTTAAGGCTTGAAAGTATAAAGTCTAGGAATCTGAAAATAAAGAGGGTCTATGATATAAACAAAGGAAAAACAACGCTTAGGAAAAAATGAGCTATGGATGATTTCTGAGTTGTCTTTGTCTAGCTTCCAATTGTTCCTGGATGCTAGTGTCCTTCTCAATGGCTGCCCATGAAGGTTCAAGTTCAACCCGGGTGGTAGCATTTTTTAAGATGG
Organism: Picea engelmannii; assembly: GCA_009831015.1. Taxonomy (NCBI): domain Eukaryota; kingdom Viridiplantae; phylum Streptophyta; class Pinopsida; order Pinales; family Pinaceae; genus Picea; species Picea engelmannii. Next base: position 988,330 of record ML777071.1, on the reverse strand, counting down.
TGTTAAGAAGAGTTAAAGAGATACTGGTCTGATCTGTAAAACCGGGTTCGATATTGGGCTATCTCATAACAGGTACATTCATGGAGGAAAAGAGTTTTAAAGATTTGTTGTTTTTTAGGTTGTTGTTTATGTTTTAGATTATGTAAGAAAAAGTCCCAAATTTTGAATTAATAGTATAACAAAATAAAAGGTCATTTCTCGTATCTAAGTTAAACTAAAAATCATGCATGATATGAAAGAAAACATAAAGCTGAGGAACAATGTGAGGCGTCAACCAAGGAAGAATCTTACTTTGTGACAGAAGAAGAAAATAGACAAGAAAAACTTTAATGAAGCATAAGATATAGAAATATAAGTAATTCACAGGTCTTGTACCTGCTGATAGACGATACAAAGGAAAATATGGAAATGATTATATGACTAAAATAATCGATCACCACAGTAGAGTTTGTACTAAATTGCAGCTAAGCATTCATCAAAGATATATAAGAAATGATGTTAAATATGAAATAACAGAGGAACACATAACTCAAACTTGACGGGATTTGGAGTCTTCGATTTTCATTTGTATTAATTCTGGAAAATGAAAAATTTATCTTCTACAATCGACCAAGGAAAAACCCCCATGGCATCATCTTTCAAAATTGTATTTATACAAAGAAAATTATCAACCCTCGACAGTTGGTATTCTGCTAATCTTTTAGGTGCTAATGATTACAAAATACAAAATTTGAACCGTTTTGTTTGGTTACTTTTTAACTTTTCTACCAGTTGGACAAAAATGAGTATACATGCATTACTGCATCATTTCTTTGAAGAACTTCCTTCGCTCAGTCCAACGCACCTGTCTAGAAACTACACCAAAATTGTGGAAGGTTCTATCGTATCCTTTGCTTCAAACACATACAACTTCCTCTGAATTTGGGGCAACCTCTCTTCAATCTTTCCCTTTTCAAACTTTGTCGACTGCAACTGTAGATTTGGCTTTATTAGCCACTTATCCATTTGGGTAATTTCAAGCTGCTACAATTGTGAAATATCAAGCTGGGCTTCATTCCATCTCTCCTTGATATGCAGTCGATGCCTTACAACATTGATCTGTTCTAATAGCCCAGGAAAATCACCTTTACCAATGCCCAGTGTTTTTGTATCTAGTTGATCAAACACTTATTCACATTATTTCTTAACTTCTCTTTCCATTTTCCTGCTTTCGGCAATATTGGTCTCCCAGTTTTTGAATATGATGTCTTCCCTGATCTATTCTTCTACAGTCAGCTTTGGGATTGTTGGTACTTCCTCTCTAGCCGAAAACGCTACTGCCTTTTGAAAAGAAGCGTGAGCTGTTGTATCCTCTTTCTCCTTGAAAGCAATGTTATCCAGTGAGTGGCTTATTTCCAGGAAGTAGTTTTGAACGATTTCTATTTTAGAAAACAATGTTTTGTTGTTCTACTTGTAGTTTCTCATGCACCTGTAGTGCTTGGGATTGAAATGTTGTTATATTCACAACTTGTCCTTCAATGGACTTCAACTGAGCCTGTATCTGTCTCACTAACTCTTCCTGCCAAATAACCTGTACTTGACTCATTTTCATGTGCTTGTTCGCTTTCTCTAAACAGACTTCAACAATTGCATTTCCTTCTTGTCAACAGTTCTGGCATGTTCAAGTCTTTGATTTACCTCCTCTCTAATATTATTTTCTGTGTGCCTTATTTGGTCCTGCAACTGAGCTATCATTTTATTTTTCTACTTAAGCCTTGTTTTCAGAGAGTCAACTGAGAATAAATTGGTCGTTACCAAAGATCCCATAGAGCCTTCTACTTATGTGGTGAAATCTTCCTCTTATAGGTTCTACCCATCTATGAGCACTCTGTGTTTCTTTACCATTGTGCCTTCTCTCAAATGTGATTCCTATTTTACTACAAACTTCCTCTTCTTACTGAAAAATTAGTTAGAGGAAGGTATCTCTTCTCTAGAGATAGGAGCAAGTTCACTTACATATATGACTTCTAGATGGGGGGTCCCAAAAGTTGAATCTAAAGGAGTTAATGATGAAATAGGGCTACTCAATTATGAAGATTGAGTTTCTCCTGTTGTTTTGGGGATATAAGTAGGAATAGTTGATGATAAAAGAGGAATCATTTGACTCAACTTTGAAGGTGTCTCGAGCCTAACTTTTGTTTCAGAATTTGGGTGCTCTGTTTGTGAAGATTCTACTTTTTGTGAAGACTCTTTAGTTTTCTTTGGATTTTCTTCTGCATTCTCTTTATCATGAGCATTTGATCTGAAACCTAGGGGATACTTCCTTGAGCTACAGGAGGGGTTGTTGATTCTCCTTGTAGTATCTTTGGAAAACCACTTCGTATGTGCTTCTGGAAAGTCAAAAAGCTGGTCTGTAGGCCAAGTGATAATGCCTGAACTCTGTCTAATATTTCCTCATAGGTTCTGGCTCCCTTGAACATGTTGTCGCAGGGAGAATCTTCATGTTAATACATTTTCATATTGCAATGAGCAAGATTATTTCCAACAATTTTATAAGGATCATGTTTTCTGAGTTCAAGATCTACTAATTTGATGTCTTCCAGTGTTGTAGCTTCTACCTTGGAATGACCAAGTTAAGCACTAAACACTTCCCAATCTATACCATAAAAAGTGTCCAGAACTTCTTCTGAGTTGCTTTCAATTTCATGTCGATGCCACCTGTTACTATTTGGTACGCTATCTCCCTGCACACTAGTCTGTCCGGAAGACAGGGCTGATTTTAGGGGCTAAATTTCGCTCATGGGCTAATTTTTCATGGTTTTTCCAAAAATGAGATTCACTATTTTTAAAATGATTCTCCCAAATTCTATAGGATAAAATTATTTTACCTTAAAAATAGCAAAGAGTTTATAAAAACTATATAAAATACTTAGAAATTTGAATATTTTTACAAAAATATCGCCAAACATTTATAATTGACATAGGAAGGATTAGTAAGATTCGCCAAGGTTTCTACATTTTAAAATAAATTTCCATCCTTAAAATCATCCCTGAATTTCAGAAGTGCGTGAGGAGGAATCGAGCACCTGAAAACCTTGACATAGGAGAAACCCTCTTCAATGAACCAATCTGCAATCCACTTGAGGTTTCCCACGATTGTCTCTAAAATATGAGGGGGTGCATAACCATACAAAATTTGGTGCAAAGGTATCACTACGTAGTGGCATATTTCGTAAAAGAAACCTTTAACATTCTCCTCCCATAGTTTAGAGTGATAAACATGAATGGTCTCCACACAGGCTGGGTTCTAGCTACAATTCATCAAGGGGAATGGATTCATGTAACAAATAGCATCCATAATATATGAAGACATGTAAAAATATGAATGTAGGCCTTTCGATTTCTCTATTTGGTACTCTGCAATCTCCTTAGTTAGATTATTTGATAAAATTTTACCCTAGTTGAAACTGTAACCCTCAGCTACTTCGTGTATAAGTGGCACCCATTCTGTAGGGAAATGGGTAAGGATTTTCCTCCCGAAAAGTCTACATAACATCAAAGCTATATAAACCATGTATTCATTTAACGAAGTTGTGGCATAACTTCCATGGGTATCATCTCTAAATCTCATTGGAATTCCCCACCATTCTTTGATTATGCCTAGATATGTTTGATCGAATTTTGTACACTCCTTTATTTGAAATTCCTCTACAAATTTGGCATTATAAATGTATTTATAAGTAGGGGACAATTTATACATTACTTGGATGTGCTCGAGTCTGAATGAGCCGATCATGACCTCTTGGCTATTTAGAATTCTCCTTGTCTGAATGTCAGTTTTCTCTAAAACCCATCTTATCATGTCATTGTATGGCATGAGTCTCGTCCGTGTGGCTATTTTATGAAGCTTGGAATCTACTATGTCTCTGAGTTTACTTTCATTCCTTTCATTTCCAAAATCATCGAGGCAATTCCTAATCTCATAGTCTAAGGTTTCAAAAATCTGCCTCCAGGATTTGACTGAATCCACAACATGTGGCATAGTGTCAGATATAACATCTCCATCTGGATTCAAGATTTCACTTGCCTCCTCACTCTTCTTAGGTTATTTTATGGGTGCCATGATGTTTGTGCTAAAATTAAAACCTATTGCAGAGAAGAAATGCATGAGTTCTCCTGAATGTAATTCACTCCTAGTCTGAAAATAAGAATGAAATTCAAAATGGAAAACCTTTATTTACCTTTAAAATATCTTAAATTTAGCGTATCAATACAGGCGATAAAAATTAAATAATTTAATGGGGATGGTACGCCTAGAGATATGCACTTTATATTAAAAATTTCTCCATTAATCTGTTATAGATACTGCCATATATCGATGATTCAAAATTGGGATTTTGAAGGGAAGGTCATCAAAAACTCCTAAATATCGAAACGTGAAAAGTTATTTAATACTGTTAATGCTTGTTTTAAAATTAAGTTAATTATGTTTAAGTGCTTAATTCTTTTGGGATTTTGTGTTTCATAGTTCCAAGCATCATGTCCCCAAGAGGTATGACACAAGTAAATCCTGAATCGTGAAACCGTGATGGGATTTATTTAGGCACTAACTACTTTTTTTAACCCTTTAATTAATCACGATCAGGGTTTAGTATTTACTTTTCATGGATTGGAATATCGGGACTCCGACGACTCTTTAACGCAAGAAATCCTGAATCACGAAATCACAATGGGATTTATTGTCATTAAACATTATTACTTATTAATAAACATAGCATTAGCTTTTAAGAATTTCATGGCTTCGAGAATCAGGGTTTTAAGGAGACACAAAGTCGACTCTTTGATTTCCCGAATTGTGACTGATTAACGATTTGTTAAGTATGTCTTAAAATTTGATTAATCATGATTAAAATGTATTTCGTAAAAAGTGCATCGGGACATTTGAAATGTTCTTTAAGTTGAGAGGGCTGAAAAAAAACATGTGAAAAGCTTAGAAAGTTGTTAACATTTTTAATTATTATTTTAAATAGGTTCAATTCCTTTTAAACAATCACTTTTTCAAGATTTCGGTACCAGGAATTTGGAGTTGTTATTAAAAAATATACTTCGTGAATAGACAAACCTCGAAACCCAAAAATCCCGAAAGACTTTTTGACTCCTTTTTAGAACTAAGGGCAGCTCTGTAACCAAAGAAAAATGGGGATTTGGATTTAGAAAAGAAAAATAAACTTTGTTTCAACATAAGAGTTCAAACGTTGTGGAGGGGGACTCTGGTATGTTGAGGGCGTATCGAATGGACGGGCTATCTACTCTACATAAGACCTCTAACCCTAATTTATTTAAAACGACCTTCTCTTCCTATGAGTATTGTTCCGCGCACCAACCTATGAATTCTGGGAAGGGGAATGTGACTTCGACGATGTAAGGGACTATGGCGGCTTGGACCTATTTGAGAAAGGGTATCTATATCCCTACATTATTCCACAAATTGGCTTTGGAAATAGAGACGGGTGAGATGGTTATTTCAGTGTCAAACACATCAGAGTCTCTATCAATTAGGGATTCTTCGTTTGGAAGGAGGTGTTTCTTTGTTACAGACAAAACAACAGGATCCATGGTGATGATGAAAAATACCTGTGAATGAGTGGAAGACATGTGAATTTGGTGCACAGTTGAGCTTCAGTTCAGATGGAGCGGTCACGCCAACTTCCAACGTTACAATATTTGAAAAATAATAAAATAATGATGAGGGTCCCCCCTTTATATACACTTCCTGATTTCAGGGACAATGCAAATAAGTTTGGGATAGACTTATTTTCACCACAAAATGCATCCGATGGCTCCATGTGGTCCCAATTTGAAACCACGGTATTCTTATCATCCCTCTTTCAAGAATTAACCTTCACGCTAGTTCTCCACCCAATATGATCCCTGACTATTGATTTGCGATGCTCGATATCTGTGGCTCACCGAGTCCCATCAACTCTTCACTTCCACTAGACTTAGCCTCATTCCACTAGATATGGCCCCATCCTCCATTTTATCGCGCCTCTACACTATTTTGTCATCTTGCTAAGTCTCGAAACTTGGATTCCATATAAAAATTGTTATAGTGATAACACGCTTGATGGCATACTTCGAGTAACCCACATGGATTTAGAATGCCACATGGTAACACAAGCGAGGCTTCACATATGTGACGTCAAACTTGATAAATTTTGAGCTACAAATATCTAGATCTCCTAACATAGATATAAAATCATTCCTCTATGAAGGACACATCTAGAGTACCTCCAGGGCTAACATTGCACAAGGGGTTTGACCCAGGTCCTCAACAATAAAGTAATTATGGGCGGATCTAGCATTATGATTGTGGGTAGAGCACTTGATTAATCCTTTTAGAATATGAGGTAGTGGCTCTAGTTTTTTTTATATGTAGGGCTATCTACGAAGGAGTAGGAGACTCTAGACCAGGTACATTTTTTGGAGAACTGTAATCGCAAGATCAAGTGGCTACATTAACCTCAGATTTGACCATATTGATGCATAAACAACCATGATCTTCTGTCGGTGGGTTTTGACTCCCACTCGCCACATTTCTGGAATTCAAGGAGATCTAGCCCATGTGTTGGTTATGTGGAAAATGATTCGTCAGCACGGTGGGCAGTAGAGATAAACGCCTCACAGTTTCCGCAATTTGGGGGCATAAATGGGTAAGGTGATTGTATGTGAAAATATTACAGGGAAATTTCACCTTCCCCCTTTCTTTCTTTCCCTCACCAACATTATTATTTGTCTTCTCATTATTACCATTTTCATTGGGTTTATTATTCTTCCCACCCTTACGATTATTATTACGTCCTTTCTTCTTATTCTCGCCTAGTTGTTGGTTACCATTTGGGTCAGTCGACGATTGCATGGAATATACATTCGTCGACTGAGTGGGATTGGAAGACACTGATAGAGTTGTCCCTCCTACAGATTTGTTTAGAGACAACTCTTTTAAATTGCTTGACATTGAGTCTGCATATTTCACATTGGCGGAGCCTACAATGCCATTGGAATGAGGCCCGAGATTTTTTCTACGGTCATAGTTTGACCTCAGTGCATTAGGAAGAATTTCGTATAACATCCCAGGCTGAGAATATATAAGATCTAACTACTGATATTTTAAAATCATTTCTTCCTCATATGTAATCCCATATGTAGAAACATCCCTCAAAATATAAGGCTGTAGAGACTTAAGGAACCACTCTAGCAGGAATTACGGGGGTATGCAGGTCTTGATCAACCTCTTCCATCTACACCACTCYTGGATGTGATCTGAGATATGAGTGTCTTTTTCCTGGCATAAGCTCGACATAAGTTCTAAGACAACATCCTAACGAACTGACAATTGGAAGTGGTTAGTGAAGACTAAAACCATTTGAATAAATGTTCTGTATTCCCCCCCTAGGTAGCTTGATATACCATTTCATGAAAACCCCCGTGAGAGTGAGTTGAAACAATATTAACTGAATATAATAGTTTTTAAGGGAGTTTGAAGAGCACCAAAGGTGAAAAGTAGTAACGTGATGACCAAGATCCTCACCATTATTGCCTTCAAATTTTGGAATATTCGAAGGAAACTTAGTGGGAATAGGGGACCATGTAGGATCATGACACACAGTATTGTTCATCAACTTAGAAAAGTTTGGAAGATTGAGCATGGCTAGAAAATGGAGACATGTTTGTGGCATCTGGCCCCAGGCTCCCTAGAAAATTGTGGTTGGGGACTCACATCCCATCCAGGGTTCTATTAAGCACCATGGCCCTGTCTGGGATTGTAAGACCCTCCTTGAAGTTGATTCATAAGGGGTTGATTGAGCACCATTCCAATAGGAATTTTTCTGATAAGGGTTATAAAAACTTCCCCCATCCAGAGTGGACTAAGGTTGGGGGTTTCCCAATGTGTGAAACTGACTTCCTATGGGTGTGAATCCAGAGGAAAAAGGTGGATTCGTCATGCCAAACGTGTTGGTCGAAATTAACACTAAGGAGGTGAGTGTAAAGGATGGAATGTGAGCATAATCTTGTTCGCCAGGTTGGTTACTCCATCCAAAAGCAACAGGATTAGACCCGGAGTTAAAACGAGGAATACCTCCCACGGTAGGAGTCATTTGAGGGACTTGAGTTCCACCAAATGATAATGGATTATAAGGAGGAGTTGTGCCCCCAAGTACAATGCTAGCATTAGGGATAGTTGTTGGGATGAAGTTTGAAAACTATGATGTAAAATTCAACATACCATAGGAAAAGAGACTACAGGCCATAGGAATGGACTGAAAATTATAGCCCAATGAGTGACCAAGAGTGTTGAAGGAAAATCTCCCTGCGGACAGGTAGATCTCCTCAAAGAAATAGACTCTTAACTCTAAGACAGAAAGTGCTTATCATGGTCATTGAATTCCTTTTAGATCTAGGTGGACTAGTGTGTGAAGAGGAAGGAGGAAAGAAGTACCTTTTACCAGTGTTTGTCCCTGCATGCTCTGAGTTGAGCTCCAATCTTTCGCTCCTCGATAAGCCCTGTAGACAAACAAAGTACGACCACTTCCTACTCTATCAATATTAGTCCGAAATAGGTCTATCTACTAAAGAGACAAATTCATGTAAGATTGAACATCAATTAGAAAGAAACAGGCCAAGCAAATTATATTAATGAGGAAAAAACATTGCTTATAGCCGTAGATGGATTGCAATAGTTTCGTCAGTTCCTCCTTGTCTACCCCTTGCTCAAAAGATCCACGATATGAATGATGATAGTTTCACCGATTGCTCCCTATGAGATCATATGTCTCTTGCTCCAAAATTATCTCTGTTCCAGTACCACTTACAAGATCATAAGTTTGGTGTGATTCTCCCTTTTCCAGTCCCTTTTCACCATGAGAAAGCTTGCTTATATATCCTTGGAGAGGCTCAACAACTTGAGATATACTTGGGGTGAGTTGAGGATTTTCCTCCTCCAGTTAGAGATCTGCCCTAAGATCATGGCTTGATTGAGGATTCGAACCCAACTTCCTTCTAATAATGAAAAGATCATTCCCCCATTCTTCTCAACAAATCAACTGCTGCCCAAAATAGGTAGCGCTCCCTCAAAAGGGCACTTAGAGCATTATAATGCTCCCTAGTAGTGTATAGGGGAGCACCAGCACTCCTGAGGGTAGGAGCACTCCTATAAAAGGGATGATGTAGTGCTATAACACTCCCTGATGGCTTATGGGGGGGCACCAGCACTCCTAAGATAGTTATAAGGGAGCGCTCCCCTCCAAAAACTCGGTTTTTTGGGTGCTTTCAGATGGAAAAAGGTTCATAAGATTGTTGAATCATTTCTCTTCTTCCAAATAAAATGTTTGAGGTGTTTCAAATGTCTTTCTCATGTCATTATAGGCATGACATAGGCATCATGGCAGTATGCTTTCTTTGACACTTGTGACACTTGTGAGCAAAATGCGACACTTGTGACACTTGTAATGACAACACTTGTGACACTATCGAAGTGAGTATTTTTTATGTGTAAAAAAGAGACCCAAATAGGTTTGTAGCTATAGGTTGGGTATTCATTATAGGATGAGCAGTAGTGATGATAGGTTCCTTTGGCACTACAACCATTGTGGTTGAAGGATTCAAACGAATACCATTAACTATAGTAGGTTTTGGAGTTGAAGGGCTCCCAATATCTTGATGACTTGGTTCAGTACTCATCCTTGTATAATCACAAGTTTGATAAGTGGAGGTTTGTGTACCACATTTGATAACTCTATGCCTTTTAGAAGGCAAAGACTCAAAATGCGGTTGCAACTGTAACAAGCGGTGAGACCTGCGGGGAAGTTGGTTTTGCTCCATGATGCCTCAAGACTCGAGATATAAAAAGCAAATCCTAAGGCCAACTAGTAATCAAAGAGCACACAAAAAATAATCAAATGAAAAATATGCACACAAACAGGATAAAGTGACCAAAAGGGACCTCCCTCTCTAAAGTAGGTATGCCTCACCCAAGAGGGGCCTGAGATTCTGCCGTTAAATATTGGAGGAAACAAAATCAGTTATAAGGGACCTCATGGGATTAAAAATAGCCAGTCAGATCCCCCCGAAGAGGTAATCCTCGATAAAGTTTGTGTGTTTTCCTACCCTTATCTGACCCAGGGTACCTGCAGAATAACCCCTGCAAGTAACCTATGTGGTACCTAAGTGATGTAGCACCCCTACCTCAACAAGGTCTGCATGACTTCCCAGTCTTTGGATCTTCCTATTCCCCTCAGTTGAAATGGATCTTTAGTTCCCACTGGAACCTTCAATACATATAAAACCATAGGTCCTTGTTAGAAGTTATGCTCGTGCGAATAAGCACTAGATGAGAACCTCCACTCCACGCGACCACTCAACGTGACCACTGACTTAACCCGAAAAGGTGTTTCAAATTTTGTGACTTTGTGATTTCTATTGTGAGTCCCCCTGACTCCTTTGATTCCTGAAACCTTGAAAATGGATAATGGTCCTTATCTCATCCCTTATACTTTCACCATATGACCTCCAGTAAAGTCCTGGGGCCTCACCTCTGAGCATGTCAGAATTTCATGACTCGTGAGTTCATGATGTCACTCTTCTCCCATTTCCTGAAGTCTGAACTTGTGACTTCTTTGATATGGATCAACAGTCCTGAACCTTCCATGACCTAACGACTCAGATCACGTCGAGACTTTGCATATTGGGGATTCCTAAAAACAACTTCCTCCACACTTCCAACTTCTGAAATGACAAAACTCCAATCACCAATCAACGGCTCTCGTTGATCCAGATCTAATGATTGCTAATCCTCCTGAGCTTGTGAGTGTGGAAAGAAACTTAGCCATATCCTCTCCGCTGATCCACTGGATCCAACGGTCCATGAAAAATTGGTGTTTCTCCCTATAAGAAACTCATCCGTCCATTCAAGTTCTCAATGACTCCTGCCGAAATCACTTGGCGTCATTCCTCCTGAGCTTGGTTTCTGCGAGGTAACTTTGACCCTCGTCCTTCCTTTTAACTTCCCAATACTTTATCCTTCCTAAGCTTGAATCTTGCTTCAAACTCAAGGATTCCAAGGGACTCTTGCATGCACTCCTTGCGGCCTTCACGATAATCTATGATTATCTGAGCTCTCCCAACTCTATGCACTCCTTGCAACATAAATCCTTCAAACACTGAATGGGTTGGAGAAGTCTAATAATTCAACCTTGTCTGGGCACACCTTGCAAAACTTTGTGCTATAATTTCACTTTTGTTGGTATGAGAACAACTCTATCTCTCCTGAGGTTTTCTGAGGTAAAAATCAAAACTTGTCAATGCACTCCTTGTGGACTTTCACTACACTCCTTGCGGAATTTCATTGCACTCCTTGAAGGAATTATCAGGATGGGAAGCAATTGAAACTCATACTCTCCCTCTCACATAATTCATACATTCAACATGAAATCATACACAATAAAGCATTGAAACAAATGCATAACAGAGAATATAAGCAAACTATAAACATACCATTCAATAGATGTAAACAATATTCATCACAACAACATGAAACTAAGTCAAAGCATTCTTATATTAACGCAGTGCTTCTGTACATGGGTTCTATAGCAACAATTATCTTCTTATACAAATTTTACAGTCTTTGTTCTCCTATGCTCTCTTTCTCTATAACTCTTCTCTTTTAATGAGAATAATGGTACAATACAATACATACGAGGGAGATTTCTCAAGTTTTCCCTCCTACAACCTCAATTATCTAATTGAATTAAAGCCTAAATATAATTTACATTCATTACATTAATTGTCTACAACTGACGAATGAGAGAAATCGCTCAATATATGTGTTACAATCCCCAAAACATTTAAGAGCACTTATGTCTCTCCAGATATTACATTAATGTGCCATCATTTTGAATTTCAAAATATCTTTAAAATGCACACTGGTGCATATCCAGCTATCCTCTTCTTTGCGATTGCTTGTGATGCTCCTGTATCATACTCCTCTGGTTGAACAATTCATGGACTCTTGTCCATGAGCTCATGCATTGTCTGTCCATGTTTCTGGATATTTTATTTTCTTTCCCAACTGGCATCCTCAATCGGGTGTCCCTTCCACTTTATCAAATATTCAAAATATGTCCTCCTCTGAGTCTTCTTACCAACTCTCTAATCAATGATATTTTCCATCTGTGGCTTTTCAGCTACATGCATCTGTTTGACCCACTGAACTTCCTGTTGATTCTCTTCCCCATCTGCTTCATCTTCTCTATAAGGATATAGATCTACAACGTTGAATATGGGTGATATGCCTACATCATCTGGGAATGCTATCGCATAAGCATTTGCCTCAATTTTTCTCAAAATATTACACGGCCCTATCTTTTTCATCTTTAGCTTATTATATGTGGAACATTTTTTTTCTTATATGCGCTAAGACCAAATCTCCCACATCGAACTGAAGCTCTCTTTTGTGTTGATCTTCTTTTCCCTTGTATTTCTGGTTGGAACTTTGCAACCGCTCTTTAATATTACTGTCGATCTCTTGCATCTCTGCTGCAAAATCTTTCGCTCCAACACTCCTGAACTCATTTTTCTCTAAGTATTTCAACTCAGATACTCCTCTTGGCTGCATTCCATACATTATATGAAATGGACTATATCCTATGCTTCTATTAGGTGAGTCATTATATGCAAATTTCGCTTGCGGCAGAATCTGATCCCATTGACTGTGATGTTCAACTACCAAACTCCTCAACAAGTCTCCCAAACTTCGATTTACTACCTCAGTCTATCCATCCGTCTGAGGGTGATATGTTGAGCTAAAATATAAACTCATCCCCAACTTTTTCCATAGTGTCCTCCAGAAATGACCAACAAATTTGGTGTCTATATCTGAAACAATTCTCCCCGGTAAGCCATGAAGTTGAACAACTTCTTTGAAAAATAGGTTTGCAATGTGTGTTGCATCACTCGTTTTCTGACATGGAATAAAATGTGACATTTTTGAGAATATGTTGAATACCACGAATATGGAATCACAACCTCTCTATGTCCTCGGCAGTCCTAACAAAAAATCCATGATTACCACGTCCCATGGCCTCTTTGGTACTGGAAATGGTTGATACAATCCTGTATTATGTCTTTTCCCCTTTACGTGCTGGCAAATTCTACATCTATTCAAAAAATTCTTAACATATGTCCTCATCCCTATCCAATAATACAAATTTTTTAGTTGCGCAAATGTTTTATCATGGATTAAATGCCCAACCAATCCCCCATTATGCTTTTCCTTCAGAAGGCTTTGTCTCATAGAAATCTTCGGGATACACAACTAATTTCCTTTGAATAATAATCCATCCTGGATCAAGTATTTAATCCATTGGCTTTTGTCCCTTAAAACATGATTCTCACATGCTTCATAAGCGTCCTTAAAATCTGAATGATCTCTATACATGTCCTTAAGGCTATCAAAACCTAAGGTTTTCACACGAAACTCCTGCAGAATCAAACATTTCTTGCTCAATGCATCAACAACCTCGTTAGCATTTCCATAAATGTGCTTTATAACAAAAGTAAATTTCTACATAAATTCAACCTATTTTGCATGTTTTTGGTTCAATTTCTCCTGTCTGGTTATAAACTGTAAGGCATTATTGTCGCTATACAAAATTAACTCTTTCAGAACCAAGTAGTGCCTCCATTTCTTTAGTGCTTGTATGACTGCATAAAACTCTTTATCATACGTGAAATAATTCCTCTTGGCATCATTCAGATTCTCATTGAAGTATGCAACTGGTCTATTGTCTTGATTTAAGATTGCTCCAATCACAAATCCACTTGCATCACATCTCACTTGAAATGTTTTACTAAAATCTGGCAGAACTAGAACTGGTTGTCCAATTATCTTCTCCTTTAACAACTTGAAAATTTTCTCCTCTTCCTCTCTCCAATGAAAATATTTATGTCTTTTCTTGACTGTGTCCATCATTGATGAAAAAATTCCACTAAAATTTTTGATGAACTTCCTGTAAAAACTGGCTAATGCATGGAATCTTCAGACTTCAAAGATTTTCCTTGGCAACAACCACTCTTTGATTGCTTTTACCTTCTCAAAATCCATGTTCAACTCGTTCGAAGAGATCACGAACCCCAAATAAATGAGTTTTGTCTTCATGAAAGACGACTTATTCAAATTTATTAGCGACTTCTCTTGTTGTAGCCTCCTCATCACTAGAGTTAAATGTCTCAAATGTTATTCCTAAATATTACTAAAGATCAATATATCTTCAAGATACACAATTACAAATTTCCCAATGAAATATTTCGATACTTCATTCATCAATCTCATGAAAGTACTTGGTGCATTCGTCAAACCAAACGACATGACAAGAAATTCATACATCCCTTCATTTGTCTTGATTGTTGTCTTCCATTCATCACCTTCCCTCATTCTAATCTGATGATATCCACTTTTCAAATCAATTTTTGAAAAAAAAATTGCTTCACTTAAGAAATCCATCAAGTCATCCATCTTGGGTAAAGGAAATCTATACCTGGTGGTGATTTTGTTTATATCCCTTGTTTTTGTACACATTCTCCATCCACCATCCTTCTTTGGAATTAACATTGTTGGCACAATGCATGGACTCAATATTTCTCTAATTAACCCTTTGTCCATCAAATCCTGGACTTGCTTCTTAACTTATTCATTCTCCTACGGAGTCAATCTATATGCTTCTTTGTTTGGTAAACTCACTCCTAGTATAAGGTCAATGTGATGGCCTATACTCCTGATGGGCGGCAATGAACAAGGTAAATTGTCCACCACTATATCAACGAAATTCTCCAACATTTCTTGAATCTCCTCAAGTATATCATCGATTGAAGTACTAGTCAAGATGACTCTAGGTTTTCTCACCACAAAAAACTACATTTCCTCATATTGCTTGACTTTATCCAGAAGTTCCTTCCCACTCATGAGAAGTATATTATTTCTTGTTTTTTCTTTCACCCTCTTGTCTTCAATTGGTAGCAACATATGCATCCTCCCATTCTTTTCCAAGGTGTATGTATTCTTTCTTCCATCATGAATAACATTCTTGTCATATTTCCAAGGCCTCCCCAACAAAATGGGAATAACATCACATAAGATCTCATCTATGTATCCCCCTGTCTTAAATTCAACTAAGCATCATTTAGTGACTGTTACCTGATGTCCTTTTTGCAACCACAAGAACTTGTATGGGTTTGGATGTGCAACTGTCTCCAATTCCATCTTTTCCACCATTTTTGTGGATACTAGATTATCTGTACTTCCACTGTCAACAATTACTTTGCATACCCTATCCTTCGTATTGCAAGAAATTCTTTACAAATTGTTCCTTTGGACTGGATTCTCTATCTCTTTCTCTAGCTTCGAGAGAATTTTCCTCATCATTAAGGATATTCCACCTTCTGCATCTTCTGCCTCAACATTTTGCCTTTGCGCTTCCGAAATGTGAGCTTCACCTCCTCCATCCATTTTCTATCGGGACATTCAAAAGATTTGTGTCCTATCTTTCCA
This sequence comes from Picea engelmannii, assembly GCA_009831015.1. NCBI lineage: Eukaryota > Viridiplantae > Streptophyta > Pinopsida > Pinales > Pinaceae > Picea > Picea engelmannii. The sequence goes on along the minus strand of ML777071.1, from coordinate 972,747 downwards.
CAGACAAAACACTTTATTTCACCTCCTCTACCTCTTCCTCGTCCTCTGGCTTGAGGAAAAGTGTTCCTATCATCATATTTTTCTCCTTGTGAGCTTCCTCCCCTTTCTGGGTGAGTATGAGGTTTCTTTTCTTCATCCTTGGGCTTTTGTACTCTGTCCTAGGAAATTGTTTTTCCTTTGCTTGGACTTCTACCTCTACCCCTTTGACCTTTCTTTTGGGCCAATTTCACTTCTTCCTTTGAAGCAATTTGATAAGCATATTCCACATTTTTTATTGTCACCATGCTCATCTCATCTTGAATTTCATATCTCAAGCCATTCATGTATCTGACGACTTTTTCATCATCACTCTCATGATGACTATCTCTAATGCTGAGTCTGTAAAATTCCTCAGTTTATTCCTTTACTGTCATCCTTTTTTGTCTCAAATTATGCATTCTTCAAAATAGATTAATTTGGTAATCTATGGGTATAAAATTGGATTTCGTCTTTGCTACCATCCTATCCCATCTTTTGATTCTTTGTTTTCCTTTGCAAAGCCTATTAGCCTACAATTCATCCCACCACAGTGTTGCATGCCCTTTCAGTTTAGTGACAATGTGTTTTACTTTCTTATATTCTTCGATATACTCATATTCAAAGTATTTATCCAGATCTCTAAACCAATCTAGAATATTCTCAACATCTAATTTTCCTTCATACATCGGGATGTCCATTTTTTCTCTGGCCCCTATTCTTGCAACAACTTTGAATATAAGTTCCTCTGCAGCATCTTCAACTATATTAGGTGTTATTATTGAAACAACCTCACTGATATCTCCAGTATCATGTGTTTGTCTCTATGTTGTCTCCATAGCATCCAATCAAGCATGGAGTTTTCTCATTTCCCTTTCCACGGCTGGATCAGGCATGGGTCTATCATGACATATTCTTCATGACATTGTTTCAATTTTTCCTTACAATTTCAAGTCACAACTATCCTCTATATTCCTTCTACAGAAAACAAAAGTTGTTAGCTATGCTTTGATACCACTTGACGCAACACCCCTACCTCAGCAAGGTCTGCGTGACCTCCCACTCTTTGGATCTTCCTATTCTGCTGAGCCGAAATGGCTCTTTAGTTCCCACTGGAACCTTCAATACATATAACACCACAGGTCCTTATTAGAAGTTACACCCACACGAAGAAGAACTAGGCGTGAACCTCCACTCCACGCAACCACCCAGCATGACCACTGACTTAACTCGAAAAGGTGTTTCAGATTTTGTGACTTCGCAATTTCTATTTTGAGTCCCCCCAACTCCTTCAATTCCTGAACCCTTGAAAAGGGCTAACGATCCTTATCTCTTCCCTTATACATTCACCATATGACCTCCGTTCAAGTCCTGGGGCCTCACCTCTGAGCGCGTTGAAATTTTGTGACTCGTGAGTTCACGATGTGTCTCTTATCTCATTTCGCGAAGTCCGAACTCATGAATTCTTTGATACGGATAAAAGGTCCTAAACCTTCCATGACTTGACATCTCAGATCACATCAAGACTCTCTGTATTGGGGATTCCCAAAAACTGCTTCCTCCACACTTACGACTTCCAAAATTTTGAAACTCGAATTGCCAATCAACAACTCTCGTTGATCCATATCTAATGAATGCTAATCCTCCTAAGCTTATGAGTGTGGAAAGACACTCAGCCTTATCCTCTCTGTTGATCCACTGGATCCAATGGTCCACGAAAAATCGATGTTTCTCCCTCTAAGAAACTCAACCGTCAGTTCAAGTTCTCAATGACTCCTGGAAAAATCACTTGGCATCCTTCCTCCTGATCTTGGTTTCTGCGAGGTAACTTCAACCCTCATCCTTCCTTTGAAATTCAAAAGACTCTATCCCTCCTGAGCTTCAATCTTGCTGCAAACTCAAGTATTCCAAGGAACTCTTTCACTCACTCCTTTCAGCCTTCACGATAATCTATGATTATTTGAGCTCTCCCAACTCTGTGCACTCCTTGCGACAGAAATCCTTCAACCAATAACTGGTTTGGATAAGTCGAAGACTTCAACCTGGACTGCACACACCTTGAACATATTTGTGCTATACCTGCACTTCTATTGGTATGAAAAGAACTCTACCTCTCCTGATCTTTTCTGAGGTAAACCTCATAACTTGTCAACACACTCCTTGCGGACGTTCATTGCACTCCTTGTGGGAATTCTCAGAATGAGAATCAATTGAAACTCATACTCTCCCTCTCACGGACTTCATACATTCAACATGAAATCATACACAACAAAGCATATAATCAAACTATAAACATACCATTCAATAGATGCAAACAATATTCATCACAAAACCATGAAATCGAGTCAAATAATTCTTATATTAACTCAATGCTTTTGTACATGGGTTCTATAGCAACAACTATCTTCTTATACAACTTTTACAATCTCTGTTCTCCTATGCTTTCTTTCTCTACAACTCTACTCTTTTAATGAGATTAATGATACAATACAATACATACGAGGGATATTTCTCGAGTTTTCCCTCCTACAACCTCAGCTATCTAATCAGATTAAATCCTACATCTACTTTACATTAATTACATTAATTTCCTACAACTGAAAGATGAGAGAAATTGCTCAAGATCTGCATTACAGTATCCAAAACATTTAAGAGCAATTATGTCTCTCTAGATATTACATCAATGTGCCATCCTTTTGAATTTCAAAATATCTTCAAAATGTGTGTTGGTGCGTATCCAACTATCCTCTTCTTTACGCTTTCTTGTGATGCTCCTACATCACTAAGTCAAGCTACTAAGTAACCATGGTATAACGGATGCCCAGGTGAAAATTCGTAATTCAGGTCCACCGTATGGGTAGGGTAGCAAAGCCGAAATTGTAACATACATGTCCACCCACAGTCTGGGCTACACCACTTAAACAGACTGCAACACACCCAACCACCAATAGGCAGGGCACGCTGCGGTCCCAAGACTAAGTTTTCTAATCTTATCTTCAAATGAAAGCATTGTTCATGAACGTTGGAGGCATGAAAACCACATGCATAAGACAAGTTCAATGCCACAACCTAAAAGAGATAAACAACGTGCCATGCATAAAAAAAAACCATCAGACAGACACATTAGAATACACATCTCAGAGATAATTAAATACACAATGGAAATAAACATTACACAGAAAAAATAGAGAGCACTGGTCAGGAAATATCCCTACTGGAAAATCCAAGAACTCTCAGCTGTGGAAATTTCCATCCAAACTTCCATCAAGCTCATGCACAAAGGCATCCATTCCCTCCTAGAATGATCAGTAAATTATTACATCCAATCAATGATGGCTCTCCTCTTCCTACCATTTGTTTCCATGCTCATCCCAAGAGCACACGAACTAGAAGTAGTGAGGGAAGAGGAAGAAGAACAAGGGATCAAGGGGAAGAAGATGGACTAGGGGGAATGATCCACTAACTTCAGCCCAAGCCACCCTCATGCAACCATTCATATCCATGCTCAAACCAAGAGCATACGAATTCAGCAAGAGTCAGGCTCCCAAAAACGAAGAGTGGAAAAGGTGTAACAAATGAAAGGATAATAACAAGTGAACCCCCACCCAAACCAAATATGGGTTTATACAATTACTTGGAAATCAAGAACCACATGGCCTCCCCCAAGAAGCTCATGTAACCCCTTTTCTCCATAAAATCAATTATGGGTAAATAAAATAATAATAAAAAGGTTTAGGCCCTCCAACCCCCTCTCTCGTGGAATCATAGTCCCCTATCTCTTTTGTCCTTGTCTATCTTACAACTAGTGGTGTATTTTATTAAAGTATATGAAGTATTGCATTTCCTAGGTACTCTGGCTCCTTTCAACTTTATCGGCTCACCAACCTAAGTCATATTTACATAACACATTATAGTTCATAAGGGTTAGAACTGAGATGTTACATCCCCCTCCCCTTATTTGGCACTGTCTTCAATGTGCAACACTATTCCAATGTTATTAACATTAGAAATCCATGCCCTCTAGCCTTAATTCACATAAGAAATCCAGCCCAATCTTATATACATAGGAACTCTGGCCTAAAATTAAACATGTATGCATAGGCATTCCTACCCAAAACATGTATAATGATCTTCATAATTTATATTTCTGGAAATAGTTCCAACCAACAAACTCTCCTTCCCTCTCATCCCTTCACAACCCAAAGAAATGAACCCCTTTCTTTTTCATGCAATCCCTTAGGTTGTTCTACTTCTCTCGGGGATTCAATACACTCGGCTAGGAAGTTTCAGAGTTGTGGCTTCCAAAACCCCCACTATAGAAAGTTCATTGGACTTTCTTCCTTCCATGCCTTTGTCATTTAGTTTCTTCAACATCACCTTCTTTTCTCTCACAGTCTGGTACTTTTCTAGATCTTCAACATCCATCGTTTTCCTACAACATTTCAAATTAGCGAGCATGTCAGTTCACAATTTGTGCATACAATTCTCATTCTTTCTCATAATGTAAGAGTAAATTTTCATAATATAATACAATACTTATCTGTGTGGTTCATGTATCTGCATCCATATGGATGTATCATTAACTTGGCTCATTGTTTTCCTTGACATACCCATTGTGTTCATGATCCCAATCAAGAGATATAAAATTATCATCTTCCTTGTGGTCACTCCCCTTCCAAGTCCAGGCTCATGCATCCCCTTCTCTGCTATACACTCCCTTAAGCATTCCATCCTGCATGACCAAGGATTTCTTTCACAAGAATATTTCTAGAGACTTTATTGAGTCTTACAGTCAAGGAGAATCTCTGGCTTGTGTTACAACGACACAACATATTATAGGGAGATTATGGCTTACCACATGGTCCTCATGTCCAAACAATATCCTTTTCCATGCTTTCCAACTTGCATATCCAACATCTCATCTGTATTATACACATATAGTCATCATGAGATATCATTATAACCATTTCCAATCATAAATGTCAAATCTGTTTTATACAAGAAAACAAAATTTTCCGAGCATGATCTTTCTGCTCATAATGGTTGGCTCTACAACTGCAGATATCAGTATTCCTTATGGGCTTACATCCATGCCATATCCAAGACCATTCTACTCGTAATTTCTTCAATTTACATTCAACCAAAACAATTCGTCAATAATTATCAAATCATAATTCCCAAAACTATTTTATATAGGAAAAATAAAACTTTTAGAGATGAGCTTCTTCTCATAACAATTTGGCTCTTGCAACAATAGGCATTGGTATTCTTTATGGGCTTACACCACTTCCATATCCAAGACCCTTTCCTCCTTCAATTTTAACATTCCTCAGCCAAACAAATTGTCAATATCTCATGTACAAGATATATATATATATATATATATATATATATTCATGGCAATGATTCAAAACAAAATCACAAAGTTCTCTCATAATTGTGTACAACTACAATTCAATTACTTATATTAATCCAACTATCAATTGGAATGAACTAATTGTTACATACACATGTATTATCAGTCACACAGACTTTTCATAATGCAACAATTAATAAGATAACAATCAATGTGCCAATACCCACAGCCACATGTACACAATGCATCCATGCATTGACTACATAATACCACATAAATATGTCATGCATTCCACCATGATGAGTTGGAAGGCTTGGCCAACGAATAAACACATCATCCACGCACTTCCTATTGCTGTCCTAACTTTTTGGTTACCTTCCTTTTCCACCCAAACACAACACCAATAATATAATCTGTAAGTGATCTTCAGTGTTGGCAAATAGGTTGCAATCCAAACATCAAATATACAATAGATACCATTGAACACTCACATAGGACTAGCTCTATGGATATTCATTGTTATAGAAGGATTATGTCTTTTGAATTAACATGGTTATGATCCCATAACCAATCATAACATAATATGCAACCAACATTTTATCTAAATTCATTCTAGCATCAACAACATTTGCATACTCTAGGCCTTCGGCCATTACATATCAATTTAAATATTGAAATTAGTTGAGGGAATTCTTACCTCAATCCTCTTCAACATGTATGCATCAAGAGAAAATAAATGCATACATGTCTAGTTGTTATCAACCTACTTGTTTCTATCTAACCAACTGATATTTGTAGAAGCTCATAGACTTCCTCCTTCATCATTTTAATCACCATTCCTTCCACCTTCATGGGCCTTCACCTAGATGGAAATCACAAGAAACATCAACATCCACATCTTTAACATTGCTATATTAGTTTTCCTGAATACACAATCCATCATTAGTCATACTCAAACATAATAATAGACTATTCTAAATTCACCAACATGATATATGAATATCCAATCATGTACATATGAAAAATTACACATTCATATGCACCAAGCATTTTTTATTAACATGACTACTAATGAATATGCATTTTAACTTCACTATATGCCCCATGCACTCTAGTGCATTTATGTTTCAATTCACTTATTTATTTATCTATTTATGTTGTAGTTGGTTTTCCTTAAACTCCTTCAGATCCTTGCTTCCTTGTGTGCTCCCATTCTTATCATCTTCACTATGGTTCCCTGATCTGAACACTTTCCATCCAAGTTCCACTTCTCCATTCTACAATCCAACCAATGCGTTCTATTTTCAGCATCCTCTCCTAGGCAGTCATATCCAACTTTACCTTTATGAAACATTCCAGCACCCTGGAATGAAGTAGCTCAAACATTCCATCACCTTATTAGAATGTTCTTGAATCAAATACTACTACTCCTTAGTTTTCCATTAGGTTACTTCATTAACCTTTCCCTGTGAAACCATACCTTTCACACTTAATACCATTCTCCAATGGAAATCCATTTTCATTTAGTGCCACTTTTCAAGTAAGAGAGCATTCCAATTTCTCTGCATTGGCATCTTGATTCCACTGCTAACTATAATATCATAAGTGGATTTATTTCACTAAGTACTCTTAGACAAGTAGATAAGTCATATCTAAAAAATCCTTCCCTGGAACTCCTATGCTTGACACATAGAGATTATTCACACACTACCTCTTAATCTCTTTGTTTTCTTCCACATCAAACTTGCAATTGTCTACACATATCTACCTTCAAGGATATGGAGCCTTACTTTTCCTTTCTATGCCCATTAATGACATTATTCACCTTCTAGCTTCATGTCCCATGTGAGGATTCTTTCTTTTGTAGTACCTACAATTTATTTTCATTCTGGAGTATCAACATAATAATTCTTGTATTATGCTCTTCTCGAGTTATTTATCCACTTTCCATTACTTTCTCTGTAGCTCTTTATTGCCTCATCCAAATTTTGTAAGTAATGTCATGCCTCCATGACCCTAAGATCTGATCCTATTCTTGAATTGATCTAGTTATACCTCTAATCTTGAAAAACCTTTCCTATTTAATTCATGAAGAACATATATGTATCAATTTGCATCGTATAACATTTACATGTTATCCCTTGGCCGATACAAAATTTAATTCTTCACAGACACTCCCCTCAAACCACTTCCCATGTGACCACGTCTCAAAACTGTTGCCAAATCCTTCTTAGTTCTTTTTGTGTTAGAAATTACTATATTGGAGATTGTGTCGTTGAAAATTGATTGAGGGCTGAGATCAATGATCAACAATAATTGTGGGCTGACAACATGCTCTCTCTTTGTCGGATAGATTTGTCCCCGCAATCTGAAAATCGCTCACCCAAATATCCTTTTAATCGTGGTCGTCGATCCCTTGTCCTGAGGAGATCAATGATGCTATAAAATAGTGGTCTTCGAACTAGCATGCCCGCTAATTTTTCCTCCTCTCCCTGCAATGGTCCCCCACCGTTGATTTTCCCTTCACAAATCGACGACTAACCACGGGTCTTTCTTCCTTAGCACTGTGTTCCAATATCACACTGACATGCGTTATCTCCTTCCTCGCCTGTGACCCAGGGCTTACCCTCCTAGCGCTTCGCAACTTTAGAACCTTCAGCTAGGGCCAGATCAACGATCCTTGTCCTCATTCATGATCAATAATCGAGATCCACTTTGGGACTCCATGCTTCAGGAGTTTGACACTTTCAACCTCCGCTTTCCCCTTGAGTGCTTTCACTTGAAGTTGATGATCAAACGCTACACATCCACCTCAAATCAATGAATCTAGTCCACTTAGAGACTCCGGCCTTCAGAAGTCTCCACTTTCCCCGCTTGCTTCCTCCTGTAACACTTTCACTCGGAGTTCATGATCTATCAACGCGTGTCCTCCCACATATCGATGTCTATGAATCACTTTGGCTCTTTAGTCTTAGGGAGTTTCAAACTCTCTGCCTTCACTTTCTCCCGGAGTGTTGTCACCCAAAGTCGACGATCCGTTGACATGTGTCTCTCACAGATCAACGGTTGTGAATTGCTTTGGCTCTTCAGGCTTCGGTAGTTTGAAAATCTCTACCTTCACTTTCTCCTGGAGTTATTTCACCTGAAGTAGACGATTCATCGATGTGTGTCTCTCATAGATCAACAGTTGTGAATTGCTTTGGTTCTTCTGGCTTTAACACTTTTCACCTGTAGAGAATTGAAAACCACCAGAGTACCAGGTCTTTGGAATATGATATCTACTGCCACATGTCTTCTGGTATCAATGGTTGATATGTAATATAGCCTTCATTCCTTCAGGAGTTCTCAACCCAATGCAAACTATCCTATATTTTTCCTCTGGAGTGCCCAGTCTTCAGATTGCACGATCTGTCGCCATGTGGTGAAATACTAGAAGTAGACACGTGGCCCAATCAAGAAGGTGATACATGTCACATTATAACTAACATTTCAATCTTCCACAGGCTCAAAACTCACTGACACATGGCACACATCCCATGTGTCCATGTCATCCCAAGTGACGTCAGCGAGCCATGTCACTTCAGAATTTTGGGCTTCAGTATATTTCACGCTTGCATTCCTCAAATCTCCCAAAATCTGAATTTCCAAACTGCTTAACCTTCTGTGGTCCACATCACCTCTAGGTGATGTTATCATGCCCGACCACTTCATCTCTTCGGGCTTCGGGAGTTTCCACACCAGCATACTCCAATTCTCTCGAACTGGCCAAATTGTCGACACGTGTCTCCCTTAACGGATGGTCCAGATTAACTCCGAAATTCGGGGATTCAAAAGAATTATCCTTAGAAAACTTTGTTCCTCCCGAACACCGAACTTATGAACTGTCGATCTTCCAACCCATGTCCATTTTGATGAAAGGTCCAGATGAACTCCGAACTTCGGTACTTCAGGAGTTTGCGCATTAGAACACTCCAATTCTCCTAAAATACAAATTGAAATTGATGGCTCACACTCCTCCCACAACCAATGACTTTGATTAACTCTGGCTTCAGATTTGAGGTTTCTCACTTTAGATGACCCCCATACTCCTGAATACTTGCTAGATATGAAGGTCCTTAACACTCCTGAAATCCACCGCTCCATCTAATGATCAACGAGACTTTGGCAGTTCAAGCTTTGCATGCCTACCAAGATCACCGAAGTAGTGAAGTTACAAAGTATTACCCTTCTTGCTTGGCCTCGATTGATGTCTGACGATAAACAATCTATATCTGATGACTAGGACTGAACCGTTCCCAAGTTTTGGTTTTTCCTTCATTAGATGGCTCCTAATCAACGACTTTCCAATCCAGCGATCTAGATCTCTCTTGATCCCACAATGGTGATCACTTTTGAATTTGAAAGGGATGATCACAATTCTTTGATGCCTTACAAAGGATCTCCAACATTCTGGCTTCTATGTGGACTCTGCAATGCCATTCCTCATGAGATTTATGACTTCAAGGTCATAAATTAATCTCAAACATGAGACTCTGACCAACAGATTCAACCCATACATGCCCTTTGTTTCAACCAGAAGAACTGATACCAATATGTAACATACCTTGCCACCCACAGGTCGGGAAATGCCACTTAAACATGCTGCAACACACCCAGCCACCAGAAAGCAGGGCACGCTGCAGTCCCAAGACTTAGTTTTATGATCTTATCTTGAAATCAAAGGATTGTTCATGAATGTTAGAGGCATGAAAACCACATGCATAAGACAATATCCATGCCACAACATAAAAGAGATAAACAATGTGACATGCACAACAAATAGCCAGTAGAAAAGAACATTAGAATACATATCTCAGAGATAATTAAATACACAACAGAAATAAACATTACACAAAAAACACAAAGAACACTTATCTTTGCAATTAAATGTTTGCCAACTAGATATAGACCAAGGACGGTCCTCCCAACCATAGACTTCATTTTCTCTCAACAACAAGTCACCCCTGAGCCAGGGCTATGAATCCACAAGGACTAGTCCTAGGCCAAGTCTAAACACGCATAAGTTGTCTAAGTAGCTCCCAAGTTTCCCAACCTCACAACAAATCCTAAATTCTAGCTCTCTTTCCCCCTCAGCCTGCACAACCCCAAGAAATGAACACCTTTCTCTGCCATGTAGTTTTTGAGGTTGTTCCATTTCTCTCCAGGGCTCGAGTGCTACTAGTCTGTAAATCTCCCTACTAGAAACTCTAAGGACTCTTAGTTGTGGAAAGTTCCATCCAAAATTCCATCAACATCATGCACACATGCATCCATTCCCTCCTGGAATGATCAGTAAATCATTACATCCATTCAAGGACGGCTCTCCTCTTCCCTCCATTCATTTCCATGCTCAGCCCAAGATCACACGAACTAGCAGTAGTAAGTGAAGAGGAAGAAGAAAATGGAGAAAGGGTGAGAAGACAAACCCGAGGAAGAATGATCCCCTATATTCACCCTAAGACACCCTCACACAACCATTCATATCCATGCTCAGACCAAGAGTATGCAAATGCAACAAGAGTGAGGCTCCCAAAAATGAAGAGTGGAAAAGGTGTAACAAATTAAAGGATAAGAGAAAGTGAATCCCCACCCAAACCAAAGATGGGTTTACACAATTACTTGGAAATCAAGAACCACATGGCCTCCCCCAAGAATCTCATGTAACCCCTTTTCTTCACAAAATCAGTTATGGGTAAATAAAATAATAATAAAAAGTCTTAGCCCCTCAAACCCCCCTCTGTCGTGGAATCATAGCCCCCTATATATTTTTTCCTTGTTCATCTTGTAGCGAACAGTGTATTTTATTAAAGTATATGAAGTATTACATTTCCTAGGCTCTCTGGCCCCTTTTCAACTTTATCGACTCACCAACCTAAGTCATATTTACATAATATATTATAGTTCATAAGGGTTAGAACCGAGATGTTGAAGAAACCTTGAAAGCACCGCCTCTCATAGAGGTAAGGGCACTAGCAAGATCCCCATATATGAATAGATCTCCATAAATATATCTGATGTTAAGAAGGTATCAGAGGTATATCCCTTCAACCAACTTCACATGACCTCATGCTTAAATCTGGTGTAAGAGGAGCCTCCTGATATTACCAATTATAAAATGGATTTCTCCACTCCCTTAGTCAGACACATATGTTGATTTAATAGCCTTGGAGAAGTTTACTCACAAAATCCTATTCCAAGTCTCTAAATCCTAAGCTAGTTTGTGCACCCTAGAAAAATAAAATTGTTACTAATCAATTTTAAATTATAGCATTACTTTTAATGGCCTTGCTTACTCAAAATGTGCGGTTGTGAAACTAGTGATGTTGTGACTCAACAAGTAAAATAAATGAATATGAATACAATGCAAAGTCCTAACTTCAATTTCCAATAAATGATATGCTTTTCAAAAATGCAATTCTCAATTCAATTATGCAATTCTAAATAAAATAAAATCTTTCTTTACATGCACTAAGATAAATAATAAAGACTCAAGATATCAAAATGCCAATCAATGTAAAATGCCTAATATTTTTGTATTTTCAATATAATAAAATGAAAATGCAAGCACTGGACAATAGCTTGATATAAAGACTCTACTATGTGTAAACAAAGACAAACCAAGTAGGATATCAAGAAGCAAAACACCCAACCCAATATGCAAGGACAATCAAATGAAGAATTTGATGGGAAAGTCACTGTGCAAAACTTCAACCCAAGATAGGTTTCTTGTCACTCCACAGACACTTATCAGTCACCATAGAGACCTGAGAAGACTCAACAATCATCAAAACCTACCCAGCAACCATCAAACACAACAACCAAGAAACAAGGTTGATGTACATGATTGTTGAAGGGAAAAGAACCTATGTACGCATCTTGCAGAAGTACAACACATGTATGTATATGAATTTCAAGAAAAAGCCCACGTATATGTGTCAAAACATAAACAAGCTAAGGAGAAGGCTAAGAAATTCATTCTCAGAGTGAACATAGGTTGTCAAGAAATCATACGACAAGAAACTCAATATAAACTAGAGCAATCTAAGGAGAAAAACACTCCAAACCCCCAAAAAGAATATTCTATCTCGAGTGGAGTCGCCAATTCTGTTACGAGGAAAATATCTCTATGGATAGGGGTAAACCACAATAGATGGACATGACTGCAGAAATCAACTCTAATTTCAAGTATTCTATATAAAAAAAATATGCTAGCAAGACAAGATAAAAGGCCTACCTCGTCTGGACGTTCGATGAAGTCCACCGTTGAGCACTTGACCCAAAGCAATATACCTTCAACTAGTCCTCAACAACCAAGCAACTCAAGCATATGGTGATAATAGATAATGTTAGCACATTCAATAGAATAATCCATAAATATTAATAACAAATATTCCTATGGAATAACAATTCAAATATTTGCAAGATATCAATTGGATGAGAAAAGGGTATTTCTATTAATATGTAATCAACATAAGTGAATGAGTTACAAACTTCCGTGTGGGCATGGTTTGGAACCAGGAAACTAAGTTCCTTCTAGCTGGGCCTCCACCACTTCAATCCTCCACCAAAGGCAAGCTCATATAAGAGAGACAATGAGGTTCTCAATCAATAATGGAAGATCTCAGGGGCTGAACAATGTGTTCAGACTTAAAGGACAAAGGGATGCAGACTCAATGTGAAGTGAATAATTTCTCCAGAGTAACTTTGCTCTCAAAGGTGAATTCTTTCTCTTCCTTTCCATAGCTCGGTTTTGGCCCATTTAGAGCCTTCAAGTGGAACTGAAGGGTCGAGTCATAATTTTTCCAGTATATGGAAGGTCAAAGATCATTGATCTCATGACATGACATGGAAACCATACACCATTTTTTAATTTTGGGCACAAATCTCGATGTATGCGGGTTGTAGTGGTGCAACCGGTGTATACACATGTTGTAATATAGGTAGGGCATGTATCTATGGGAAAACGATGTTTTTAGATCTATGATTTTTGAAAAGGTACTTCATGTCTACATAGGGAAATGGAGAAAGGCCCTCTATGCATGTTTTCTTAGGGTGAGGAAAATCTTTCTATAACAGTCTCTTGCTCCTCCAAATGGTTTCTTGTTCCTTCGAAGCAACCATGCTCTTCCTCCAAAGATTTTCCAACACTTCAACAGTGTGTTGGATTTGTGCACTTGTTGCAGTAAACTCTCCTTGAGTCTTTAACTTTAAAGACTCACCTGCGCACTCCTTGTGTTTATTCTTAGAGTTTTCAATAACTCTAATGTGCACTCCTTGCACTATTTCTTATGATCTTGAGAATGATTCTGGTGTGCCCACCTAGCACGCTCCTCATAGAACTCCTGAATGAGTTCTTGTGCACTCCTTGCGATCAATTTTTAGAGTTTTTAACAACTCTAAGGTGCACTCCTTTCACATCCATGAGAGCCTAGAAACACTTAAGAAACTATAGAAAGAGAATTTTATCTATTCCTGTAAATCAAACATACTTACTCTAACAACATTCATAAGAATACACAGTAAAAATTCAAAACACATTAAAAAAACTCATATAAAAACACACAGAAACTTATATGCAGGGAAATTTATTCTTTGTATTAATATTGAATGTTTTTTACAATGTGTACAGAATTGGACTGCACAGGGTTGGACTACAACAGAGTCTGAACTCCTCTCAACTTCTATCCACAACAACTCTCTACAACTCTCCTAAGAAAATTGACAAACTTCTAACTAGGCATACATTACATTGATTTATACATGAGGATCTTCTCAGGCCTTCCTTCCAGACATCTTAGTGCTTTCATATCACATTTAAACATCCTACCACTAAGGATTTATTACAATAAATATTCATTTACATTTTTAGATATGAGGCGATGCTCAGGATCTGTACAAATATAGCCCATTAAAGGAGACTTTACACTCAACCTCTACAATACAGTGGCTCAAATTACATTAAATTACTTTTAAAATTTTATATTTAAACTAAAAAATGAGAAGATTGGAGCTTCCCTCTCCTTGGGATTCACTACCTCCTAGTGCACTGCTGCGCTGGCTATAAATGCGTTGATGTGTTACTGAGTTGGAGAGATTCTCCTGCATCATTGTTCCAGGAGTATGAGTTTGAAGTTATTGTGAATCCAGGGAAGCTAAATGCAGGACCATACCATATGTTGTGAATACTGATAGACGATGATGCATGGAACCTAGATGCTAGTTTACAAGATGCACATTTATTCTCAGCTCAAATGGTAGACGACTACACTACAAAAATTGTTCAATTTTTTAGTACAGGAATCACTCCAACCGATATGACAGTCACATAGAAGAATAATCTAGTGGTTAAATCAATTGATTATCAAGTGATCGCAAGAAATTATATAAGTTAGGAACATATGGGCTACTGTGACGATGTGTACTAGAACATGAGAGACCAATGTTCCTAGTAGAGGTGCGTGATGGAATTTCAGGAGAACATTATGCGAGAAAGGGAAAAAATCAAACGATCTTGTGCAGAGGGCTATGGTGGCCCACCCTCCATAAGGATGCTAAGGAATATTGCTAGAGTTGAGATGTTTGTCAGGGAATAGGAAGGTCGGTGTGAAGGGATGAGATTCCTTTAAAACTGCAAGTCACTTTGTAGGAATTTAACAAATGGGTAGTATATTTTGTTAGACCAATTAGCCCACCATCAAGGATATCAGGAGCCAGGTACATAAATACCATAAAATATACTTGAAAATATGGGAAAAGGAAGAACCAATTATATATTGCATCATGGAGATAGTTGTGTGGTTCTTATTCAAGAACTTTGTTAAGAACCAAATATCAAAATAACATAAAAAAACCTTAGAATAAGTACTCGACATCTTGAAAAAGAGAGAATTTCAGATAATAATCCTCTTCGAGGGGGAAACCTCCTTATACACCAAATAAATTTACAAATTCAAGATGATTACAAATGAAAATGTCTCCTTGGTATATATAGGAGACTAGGAGGTACAATTACAACTAATGGACCCAAGCCAACATAAATAAAATAACAATACTAATGTAATATGCCCCAATTAAGGGTTAATGTTCCACTATTTAGGGATTAACATGACCCTCCCCTTCAGACAAGTGTTGTCCACAATGCTTGAGTAATTGTGGATGCTTCTGTATAAAATATTCATCTTCCCAAGTGGAAACTTCAGCAGGTAGTTTCCTCCACTTAATGAGATACTCTGAAATGGATCTATTCCTCAACTAGAGAATTCTTGTGTTAGTGATAACTTCAGGCTTCATTATGATTTTTCTTTCCTTGTCAAGTTATTTAAATATAGTTTGGACTGGGATCTTTCCGCCTATAACCTTCTTTAAGCATGAAACATGGAAAACTGGGTGTACTCACGAAGATGCAGGAAACTCCAATTTGTGTACCATAGTACCAATATTTTGCAACCCTTTATAAGGGCCATAGTACTTTGGTGATAATTCAATATCCTTCTTATCTTTCTTGAGGGACATCTATTTGTATGGTTGTAGTATTAAATTTTTGGTACAAGGGTAGACCCAAGGTTCAACGCTACAACAACTCACAAATAAAACCCTAACTACCAGCCCTTTCGGCAACACTTGCGAAGCAGATGAAGTCTTACCCGAGGTATAGGCAGGGGTGGTTGCAGGACTCCAATGTATGAAACCTTAGCTGGGACATAGTTTTTTTATTACAACACCTTAAAAAATAACTTAGCAATGACAGTTTGTTAATATTAATCCTTAGTTTATAGCGCAGCTAAACCCTAACAACATATCAACACAATATTTATACATATCCAATAGATTCAAGTACTAAGAATACAAACATAGATCAGATCTAGCATTTATTCACATTATTCATCACTAAGATACCATATTAGATCCTTCTAAGCATACATCAGAGCACTAAGAATTCAATCACATAGACAAGAGAAAAACCATAAAGCACATAGCAACCACAATGCAGGATATACATGGTTCACCCCCACCCCGGGGCTATGTCCACCAACTCCTCTTCTTTATTTCTCTCTTTCAATCTTCTACATGCACATAGCCATGATATCTTACTCCGCAGAGGACAGGAGATCTGTGCACGTCACTAGATCCTCCCTCCCTAAAGTACATCACAAAGACTTCCACAGTCTCTTACAATCACTTGCACTTAGCTCTACAAGTCTAACATAGTGTGCACAAAGCAATGACAATTTCCACTTGCACTTAGCATTACATACTTGTCCCTCCTTGATCACATAGATCGAACTCTAGCACTTAGCACATTTTGACACTGGCCTCTTCTTACATCACCTAGCTATCTATTTATACATTATAAAATGGGCCTAAACATGGGTAAACCCATGGGCTGACATCCCCATTCCCATTACATAATATCAACACCCAAAAATCCATAAAAAGGGGTTGATATCCCATGATCTCTGCTTCGACTTGCACTTCATCTTAGAAATCCTTTCAAAGTCCCAAAATAGGTCAAACCTGACCAAGGATCTCCAAAACTTGGTCAAGGGCCAGAAGGCCCCCAACACTCACCTGTGACTCATCCCGAGTCACTCTGGTCTGGGTAGTTGTGCTTCAAAAACCTCAAGCTTGGCTCAAGCTTCTTCAACCTATTGTTTCTCTAGGGCCTCCTGCTTGGCGAACTCTTGTATGAATTCTTCATTGGAAAGTCCGTCTAAACATTGTTTGACTGCAATGACTACTTTTTCCAACTCTGTGCCTCGGCCTTCAATCTCCTCAAACAGTTGGAAAGCTTCATCCTGGACTGTTTGGAGCCTTTTAGTCACTTCCATGACTTTTCTCTGAATGGTGTGGACCTACTATTGAGAGGTGCATTGTTCTTGGGATCTCTTCATCCTTTCAACTGATGAAAGGAGCTTCAACTGCACCTGTACTGGTGTTTCTTGTTGCTTTGCCTCCTGGATATGTGAATCCAGTACCTTCATCTCAATATCTTTAGCGAGTCACTCATAATTATATGCATTGCGAGCACTTAGTTGTTTTCATTCCAGAGAAAATGCTTTGATCCTCTCGACTACACTTCGGGCAATGGATTCTCTTTGATCTCACACGTCCTGTGAGGTACTTAGCACTGTTCGTAGTTCGAGGTCTGTGATTCTCTGTTGAATCTGTTGGATAGCTTCCACGCTCTTCTCTACTTGATGTTCCACTATGTCTTCCTCCTTTTTCTCTAAGCATGTCACAGAGCGAAGTGCTCTACTAACTGCTTCTTTTACTCCCACCTACTCTGTGATCAACTGCTCTTTCTCTTGCTGGATCTGCGCTTTCTCTTCTTCAAACTTAGTTTGGAGGGAATCCTTCTCTTGCTACATAACTCAGTGTTGCTCTATGACTAATTTTTGTACTTTCTTTAGGGCCTCTATGTCTTGTTCGGTTTCTTCCTGTGTGCAACGAAGGCGAGATTCAGTCGCATCAACTAGTTTTTGGAGTTGGGCAGGGTCATCTCCCAACTAAGGTGCCTCTGACGGTGGGAGCATAGTGGATACTGCACGACTGGATTGAAGGGCCTATTGTACCCCTCTGAGTTCAACCTTGATTCTATCATACATATCCTTCTTCTTGGCTTCATGTTTCTGCAAGATGTCCTGCAAGGCATCTGCTACAACTACGATGATGAAGTCAAAGTTAGCCACAGTGAGCACATTCTGCATCTTACTCAAGGTGGCTCTAGATTTCTTTCGGGAAGTGGGTTTCATGGGAGAAACCTTCCTTTTCTTCAAGGGATCAACCTCATCAGCAAGGTCCCTAGGCAGTGTTACTTCACCTTGCTTCTGTTGGTCCTCTTTTCCATTTGTCTCTTCTACTTCGTCATCACCCCCTCGTCCAGGTGATACTGAAGTAGTTCCTTATGATGTGTCGGTTCAATGGTTATAATGCTTCCAACGGTCATATCGCTTTTCTATGGAGAAGTGCCAAGGGGCATTGTTCTGATATCCTGGTGAAGTTCCGATTTTGCAAATCTTCCTTCCACAAAGTTTCCTCTAGGCCCTTCTGTAACTTTTATACATTTTCTCTCTTCTTACTGAGTTTTCTAGCCTTCTTCCTGATGATATTTGTCTCGATATTTCTTTTTCCATTCTGATTCTTGTCTTCTTTTGGCATAGTAGCTTCACGTTGTTGGGATTCTTTCATATGATTAGAGAGTAATATTGCTTCTCTATCCAGGGTAGGTGCTCTACTCGTTTGTGAATATTCTTGTGTTCTTTCAACTTTGTGATCCAAGTTTCTGGTTCTCAGTAGCTTCGATCCATTCTCCTGTTCTACAATCAAGTGTGTTATCCTCCTAGTCATGAAATCTTTTAATTCCTTCTTTTTTTGTTCTAGGGCTTCATCTTCTTTTATTCCGTTCTGATCTTTCTCGATCTAGGTTTTTCCTAATAACATAGTAAATGGAGCATTGTTATCAATGAATCTAAGAACCTCAAAATATTCCTCTATCGAAGCTCCATGAGCACTCATAGATGCCTGGGTGAGTCTTCCACATAGGGTTATCACCTTTCCCCTAAATAATCTTATTCCTCCCAATGAAGGAATCGTATCAGGATTTCCTAAAGCTTCCCAAGTTATTTCTGTCATGATATTTACCTGTGTTTCCTCATCCAGAACACAGTCTATGTCGAAGTCTCATATTCTTGCTTATATGCATTGTTTCTCTTTGAATATCTCTGATAAGTTGATATCTCTGTGATAATTTAGGGTTTCTTTCATTTACAGTAGTACAGTCTATGATTCTCTCTGGGGTTCTGCCATGGTCTCAGTTTCATGACCTTCCTCAAGGCTTTCTTGTCTCATATTCATTATGTCAATCTTAGAAATAATTCTATGGAAATCTAAAACTTCATGGTCCATAGCTTTATAGAAAAGACAAATAGGTCTTCTTCCAGGGCATTCCTTAGAAATATGTCCCGGTCTTTTGCAACTGTAACAAAGGGTTAATCCTCTTTTTTTCTTAAATGATCCCCATCCTTTCTTGTAATGTGCGCTAGAATCATAGTAGATAACTTGCAAACAAATCTTTCTAGGATCCTGCATCCATTTGTTAGTCCAAACATTCTTTCTATGCATAGGAATAACATATCTTTCATTATTTCTATCAGATCTACTCATATCAAACCTTCTTTCATCTAATTGTACCCTAGTTTTCAGATTAGGATAAAATTTATCAAACATACCTAGATCCATACTCTTGAAACAAAAATTTCCACTAATCTTACTTTCAACAGAGCACATAGCCATATAATAAGGAACATTATTCTCTCGATAGATGTTAGGAGTGGTACTTCTAGTAGCCATAGCCATATTTTTAATTTCAACATTTCTCACCACCATAAATGCATTCTCCAATGATTTGTGTTCCCAAAGGAGAACCTCATGTTGAATGTTATCCTTTAAAATTCCTATGAATACATCAATCAAGTGCTCATATGGAATATCCATTACCTTTATATTCAATCTTTGTAATTTCTCAATGTTCTCCACAACTGAACCCTTTTGCTTGATATTTATCAATTGGCTAAAGAAGGTATTTCTCCGTGTATCCTCATAGTGTGATATCATTTATTCCATGAATTTTTTCCAAGTGACAAGTGATTTGTGAGAACAAATCCATCGATACCACACAAATTGATTGGGTTCTAAATATAAAGAATCAATTCATACCTTTTGTGTGTATGGCACATCATGTAGATCAAAGAGCAGATCCATCTAAAGTATCCATGTGATTGGATCCTTTCCATCAAACTTCCTCATATCGTTCTTAGGAAAGTGGTTGGTATTCAACCCAAAGTTGGAGTTTCTCCAGTCTTGATTCATCTTCGTTGTGTCCTCGTCATGAATTTCATGGGATACATTTCCACTTTCAGGTGGCCTCTCTATTAGAAAATTTTTCAATCCTTCCATGATATCCCTTTTTAATCCATCCATATTAGTATCCATTATTGGCTCCAACTTAGATTTAGTTGAATCCATCATCCCTTGTAGTTCATATTTTTTTAGTGTCTTCTTTTGTAAATAATTTATGTCCTTGTGCATTTCTTCACCTTCATCAAGAGTCCATGTAGGGTTTTCTGAAGGATTATTTGGTTTAGAATTTCCCTTTTTTGGTGGCATGTTGTCCAAGTATCACTTTTAAACCTTGATTTCGAGGTGGTTCTTCTAGACGATCTTTATTTTTCTGTATATCCAAAATTTCATCCCTTAAGGGTCTGACAATTTATTTCTATTGTTCTCTTATATGTATTCTCTACAATTCCATAGTTCTAATCAAAATTGGATGTGCCAAGTGGAAGTTATGGTAACTTCCGCACACCTTGATTATTTTTTCCCCTTCCAGGAGAGCGTATTTTTAAAGCATGCCAAGATCACAATATATGATATTTGATTATGAAACTTGCACTAGAAATAATACATATTGTCCATTGTCCAATGCAACTAGTCTCACTTAATTTTCATACTCATTGAAGAAGATATCATTTTTTTACCTGGAATACATGTTTGAGACTAGTTAATATGACTAGTCATCTACCCTATATTACACAGGGTGTATCTACAAACGTAGGATGACCCAAACGATGAAAATTTTATCACATACACCCTAATAATTTCTTGGAATAGCCTCCGACTTTTAGGGTATGAAATGTCACAAAAAATGGTTTATATTGAAAATTCCCTGATGACTAAATTCAGGATGATTCCATAACCCTATATTACACAAGATATATATCCAAAAGTATGAGGCCTCAAGAGCTTAAATATTAACCCTAATTAACTTGATCCATCTACTAAATATTCTCCAATAATTTACTTCTTAAACATCGTAGAAAACAATTTATAGTAAAAATTCCAAGGTGTCTTAGATGCAGCAGTGAAACCCCAAGGCCTTGAGCTCCGATACTAAATGTTAATAACTAAATATAAAAATAGCATAAAAAACCTCGGAATAAGTACTCAACGCCTTGACAAAGAGATAATTTCATATAATAAGCCTCTTCGAGATGGAAATATCCTTATACACCACATAAATTTACAAATATAAGATGATTCCAAATGAAAAGGTCTCCCTAGTAGATATAGGAGACTAAGAGGTATAATTACAAATAATGGACCCAAGGCAATAGAAATAGAATAACAATATTAATGTAATATTCCGCAATTGAGGGTTAATGTGCCACTATTTATGGATTAAGAAATGTAGTTACAAGGTTTGCATGTCCTAAAGTACTTATGAGTGATCAAGGGACTCAATGTTTTAACAAGACAATTGCATCATTGACATAAGAGTTCCAGATTTAGAATAAAAAAAACACTCCATATCACCCTCAAGAAAATGGAACTGTGGAGGCCTGTTGGTATGGAATGTTGGATTGTTGAGAGGGGGGGTGAATCAATAATAGATAAATTTAATCCTTTTTCACCATAAAATGAAAGTGTTATATTAATGTAGCATTATCATCCAATAATTGCAGAGTAAATAAATAATGAACAAATGAGCAATCATACACATCCACAATACACCAATTTTTTTAAGTGGAAACCCAAAGTGAGAGAAAACCACATAATGTTTTTTCTTATATGTCTTGAAGAATTAAAGTCATTGGAAGCACCAACTTCCTTTGTTTTCCAGCTGCAACTAGAAGGAGGCTCCGACCCCCTAGCTTCTCAAACTACAACTTGAGGGAAGCTCCAACTCCCCAATTCTCTGGCTACAACCAGAAGGAGGCTGCAACCCCCTATGTTCTTTGGCTATAACCTGAAGGTGGATACAACCACCTTTCCTTTCCCTGTCTAACCTCCATGATCTAGAAGTAGAATGATGGAACCACTGTCACACTACCACTGTGAGATATACCACTATAAAAACCTATACCAATCAACCTGTGATCAACCTGTACCATAAACAAGTGAGTCAACCATGCATCAACCTCTACCAAACAAATTGTAATCAACTTGTACCATAAACAAGTGCATCAACCTATACCAAACAACCTATAATCATCATGTACCATAAACAAGTGAATCAACCATGCACCAACCTATACCTCAACCTGTACCATAAATGAGTGCATCAACCATGCACCAAATATGTACCAATAATGCATCAAATACACATAAAATATGACTCATCAATATGTACCAACATCATCAACTATACACCTCATGTATGTGCCAACTCATCAACTACTTGTCTCAACCATGTACCCAACATGTATCTCAACCAAAATCCCTCATCAATTTCATCATCCAAATCGTATTTGTAACTCTATAATAGACCTGGTGTATATGATCACATACGTTCAAACATTCCTTAACTTTAATAATAAGAGACTAGCATTTTCATCAAACTTTATGTTAGTCTCACATGACTAATTTTGGATTAGTCAAAAACCCTAACTTGCAATAATCATAACTATGTACCTATAATTAATAAATATCTGAAAATGGTACACAATGTTCTTCAATGTCTTTTTTGTGATTCCTCCAGATTTCACTACTTGGAACCTCTCAGAAAATGAGTTATAGCAAAAATAAGATACCTTGTTGAATTTTGGCTTATTCTAGAGAGAGAACTTCTAGAGCATGCCCCACACGAAATATTTGTTGTATGGATCTGAAAATTGTACAAATAATACTACATAATTTACTCTAAACAATACATTTTGTCTTACTAAATTTGGATATGTTATGAAGTAGTTATGACACTTTTACCCGAAACACATGTTTTAGACTAGTTTCAGGACTAGCCACAAACCTTATTTTCCACGGCGTGTAACTCCAAAAATACAATGACCAACAAGCTAAAATTTGTCTTACAACTACTTGGATATGTTTCCTAAATGGGATCCCAATTTCATGGTATAAATCATTCTATAAAAAACATTATTGCGAAAATGGTGAGATGACCTGTAAATAACATACCTTAGAAAACATCATCAAAAGAATTTATTCTCTCTTGAATTTTGTCCTTCTTTACTTCACCTTCCCTTTGAAATTCATCTTAGATATCCTTTGGTTACCTTAGTCACCTATACATATTCAATATTCTCAAGTGTGATTAAAATGAGAGATACATTCCTCTTATTTATACTTTCAAGTAGCTTCCTCAAGGGGTTACCTTTTAACCATTTTAACCCACTTTCCTTATTTTAGGGTTAACCAACTTATAACCACTTGTTCAATTAGTAATGTATCCATTAAATTCATTATTTAAATAATTTATTTTATATCCACTTTGACTTATAGTACACTCATCACTTCACTTTACCTCAAGGGGTTACCTTCAGACCATCTTAAACCACTTAGACTACTTTGACCTTCTGGGGCTTTTAGATGACTCATGGGGGCTCTCCAACTTCACATGGCCATAACTCTCTAACCGTGCGGATTTATGTGATGTTCCACATACCATCGGAAATGGCATGACATGTACTATCCATATGGAATATTATTACCTACAAATATATCAAAAATCATACCATTATCCATCAAACAAACTTGGGTCCATTACCCAAAATTGGGTCCATTATCCATCAAGGGTTGACATCAATGACAACCAACCAAAATAATCAACAATATCCCCCTTTATCATTGATGGAAACACTGTGATGCAATACTGAAGTCATATAACTCAGGCTCCCCTTGTGACCATCGCTCCCCCTGGAGCCATGCCTCTGTGGTCTTTATCTAATACTGCATCTAATAAATCTCTCCCCCTTTGTCATCAATGGAAAATGTATCTTTCCATTTGGGGTTTCTCCCCCTGACTGAACTGTCTGTGGGGATACTCCCCCTGACTGAACTATTCCTGAAAATGATCTCCCAACCTAAACTATCCTCTTTATGGTGCTTCCTCATGTAGATATAAGACATATAAGATAAACATTCAAAAACATTCATTTTAGAGTAGAAATTACTCTGATTCTATGGAGAAGATACTCAAAGGCTTCTCTTTGAAATGATTTTGTAAAGATGTCTGCCACTTGTTATTTTGTTCCCACATATTCAACTCTAATGTTCTTCTCTGCAACCTATTCCCATAGAAAGTGATACTTTATTGGAATGTGCTTCATCTTGTAGTGCATCATTGAGTTCTTTGAGATACTGATGGTGCTTGTATTATCACAATAGATTGGAATGGGATCATTATACTCAACCTTTATATCTGTAAGAGTTTTTTTCATCCATAGAACCTATGTACAACATGATGCTACTGCAATATACTCTTCCTCGGATGTAGATAAGGATATTGATGATTGTTTCTTGCTTAACCATGATACTAAACACTTATCCAAGTATAACGTTGTTCCACTAGTGCTTCGTTGGTCATCAATGCAACCATCCCAATCTGCATCTGTGTAGGCAATAAGTGATATACCCTTTCCTTTTGGATACCATAATCCAAACTCTTATGCTCCTTTGAGATATCTAAAAATCCTCTTTACTGCTAATACATGTGATTCCTTTGGTGTTGCTTGAAATCATGCCACCTGTCCAACTTCCTACATTACATCTGGTCTGGATGTTGTGACATATAGTAAGCTACCAATCATTGACCTATATTTCCTCTGGTTTGTAGACTTTGAATCATCATCTTTTCTCAACTTGAAACTGGTTTTCATAGGAGTGGTAACCAGTTTGCAATATTCCATTCTAAACTTCTTTAACATTTCTCTAATATACTTAGTTTGAAAAACAAAAAGTCCTTGGTTTCTTTGACATATTTGAAGACCCATAAAGAAGGATAGTTCTCTGAGTAATGACATTTCAAATTCATTCCGCATATCCTTTGCAAATTTCTGGCTTAACCTGTCATCATTGCTTCCAAAAATAATATGATCAACATAAAATTCAATTAATAAAATACTATCTTGAGTTACCTTGATGTAGAGGTTGTTGTCTGCACTTCCTTTTCTAAACCTTGCCTATTGTAGATATTTATCCAGTCTAGAGTACCATGCTCTAGGATCCTGTTTTAGACCATACAAGGCCTTCTCCAATTTACACACACAATCTGCATTCTATGACAACTGAAATCCTTCTGGTTGTTCAATGTAGACTTCTTCTTCAAGTTCTTTGTTCAAAAAAGTTGATTTCATGTCCATCTGATACACTTTAATATTCTTGGAGCATGCATAAGATAGGATAAATCTGATTTCTTCCATTCTGGCAATTGGTAAATGTCTCTTCAAAGTCGATTCCTTCAACCTGTGTGTATCCTTTACATACCAATGTAGCTTTGTTCCTTGTAATCTGTCCATCTTCATTCAATTTATTTCTAAATACCCACTTTGTGCCAATCACATTCTTATTCTTTGGTCTTGGAACCAATTCCTAAGTGTCATTCTTCTCTATTGGATCCAATTATTCATCCATGGATTTATTCCAAAATTCAACCTTGCTGGCCTCTTCAAAATTGTTTGGCTCAATCATAGATGAGAGTGCTAGGTGTGTTTGTTCTAGTGAATGAATTCTTCTTCTAGTCTCAACTCATGCATCTTTGTTTCCGATAACCTGATCTGAAGGATGATTCTTTTGTTGATTAAGGTTGGTTGTCATTGATGTCAACCCTTGAAGAAAGCCTCGTAGCACAAAGGTTTGGGTAATGGACCCAATATTGTTTGATGTAAATATGTCTCATTATTGTTTTGTCATGGTTGATAAGAAGTAAATATGGATGAACTCCAAAGTGGTCCCCTTATGGTGAAGGCCCTCATGGGAAGACGCTTTGTGGAGTAAGAGAACCCATGCTTAATTGTGGAATAATGAGATGAAGGAAAGTGAATTTGTC
>ML777071.1:922795-934205 GCA_009831015.1 Picea engelmannii | reverse complement strand
GAAAAAGAAAAAAGAAAAGAAAAGGAAAAAGAAAAGAAAAATAGGGCATAAAAGAATTGAATTGAAATCCCCATGTAATAATAGTAACTAGGCCATATCTTTTAAGCATGGCCAAGTTATTTTTAAATTTAATGTTGATAGGTTAGTGAATAAATCTGACCAGACTGTCTAATCCTAGTCAGATAGCCCTTTGGTTAGATTAGTGAATAAATCTGACCAGACTGTCTAATCCTGGTCAGATAGCCCTAAGGTAGAGTAATATCTTAACCCAATAGTTTAATCTGGGTTAACTGTCATAGGAAGATAGGTTAGATCATAGGTCAGTTGCTTTATTGTTCCAGTCCATTAAAACCAGCTTGAGGTCAAGATTACACCATGTTCCAAATGCTTAAAAGATAGTTGGTCAAAGTCCCATGGTGGTGTCCCTTTGAAAAGTTGAAGAAAAACCCATAAAAGGCTTTTATCCTAAGTTTTTCCCCAAGTGCATGTGTTCTTCACTCCTGATTTATGTTTCCTGCACGTATCAACGGTCCCAATCACGACGCTCAGATCTATGGTTCACAGAGGTTTTTGGACCCCCCCGACCGTTCTGCTTTTAACTAAGGGGGGGGGTCCAGAATCAGTAATAAAATTGGTGCACATCTGGACGACCCAGGGAAGGGTGCTTAAATCAACGGTCCACAATGGATTCTGGACCCCCCCGTCCATTCTGCCTTTAATGGAGGGGGGGGGTCTGGAATGAGGATTAAAGAGCACTCTAAGATCTGTGGCTAGGAATCAAGCGTGCAGATCAATGGATCACAATGAATTTCGGACCCCCCTTGATGTTCTGCTTTTAACCGAGGGGGGGGGGGGTCCGGAATTGTTATTCTCCTCTGGCGGGCCCTTGGTCATATGTGGTGTTAGCCTATTGATCCTGAAGTCCCATTCCCATCTTCCATCTGACAGCCCTCGTCACTCATGGACGTCATCTCCCACTTGTCCCGTTGGTTCCCGAGTTAGGTCACATCTCATAACTATTGTCAGTCCCTGCTGTCAGACCCCTACCCCTTTCACTCATGACCAGCCCCTTATCACGACTTTCACATCCAATCCCTAGCCTCCAGGTCGCCCTCCTGTATGTTTTGGCCACCGTCACCTACCATCTCACCCCCAAGTGTCCCGCCGTCCATTTATTACAGGATAACATACCCGTTATCCTGCTGACATGTCTCCCGCGCCCAACCGACCCCAGTTTTAAATAAAACTACCGTTTTCCCCCTTCATTCACTATTCATTCATTGCACCAAAAAAATTTACCTCTTACTCCTTCATTGAATTCCCATCACCTTCATCCACAGCCAGTAGAGCCTACTAACGTCGTGTTTATTGCAGGTACTGCAGCGGATATGGTGCCAAAGCCAAGACAAACAAAAGGAGAGGATAATCCTTTTCTCCTGCCTCTTGTCGACTTGGACGAAATACCATTGGTCGACAAAGACAGATTGATCGTGGACACCATATGCGATTTCGATTTCTCAGACCTCCAGTCGTCGCTCAGGGAGGTTTTCCTAGACCAGAGCGATGAGATTGGACTCTGGGAGTCCAATTTGCCCCTGTACCTTTTTCCCAAGATCCACCACTTCCCCGAATTCACCCTCAAATGCCAAGCCCATTATATTGCTGACCAGAGGGCCGTCGTCTCCTCATCCAGAGACGTTCTGTTCTTCATCACTCCCGAAGACATTAACCAAATGATGCAAATTCCCTGTGCCGATTCTGTTTCTCCTTTCAACCTAGATATCCTTACTGAGTTGTATCAGAAAATGACCTTTCCCCAGAGAGCTCAAATATTCGAGTTGTTCCTTCCCACCACCGCTCAATTCCCTTCAACGAATCCACCTTACCCGTCATCCATGCTCTCCACCAAGGGAAACCAGGTCATTTCCTCCCTTTGTGCTCTGTTAGGGTATTATTCCGACCAGTGGGTAGATGAGCCCATTCTGGGTTTCCTATCCATTTTATCGACTAATGAAAAACCCACCACACAGTTTGATTTCAGTACCTTCTTGGCCGACAATATTCACGAACAGTTCATGAATTTTGGCACGGAAGGCATGTTCAGATATTCGTCTATATTGGCCTACATGTTTGTTTTCTATCAAGCAGATAAATTCAGTTTTTCTATGTAGAAAATGGAGGCAGATGGAAGGCCTCAGCCAGTCACAGCGTGGACATCTTTGTTGAAGCACAACTCCACAGAGTATAGATTCAAGGCATTCATTGATCTTTTCTATCACCCGGTGGTAAGCATGTTGAGTGGCAGGCCCGAGCCACGAATAAACGACGAGGTCCAGAGAATTCTACATCTCTCGGACAGCGCAAAGATAGGGGATTGGTACCTGTATCAAAACCACACCGAGATCAGAGTTTTCGGGTGTGAATTGGCACCCTACAAGCTGCCAAAGTATGTGCCAGTAAGAATCTTTGCTTTGGAATACATAAGGAAGATCATGAATTCAGATGACATTCATTTCGTATCTTTGAAGAAGAAGCAGCAGCTGCGAATCAAGGGGCAGATTGGCTCCTTCATCTACAACAGTCGAGGCGTCGGAGAAGAAGCTGACAGGATGCTAAAAGAAATGAAATTCTTTATGAGTTTCCCATGGCACTATGATCCATGTGGGATTATTTCAGAAATGCGGGTGAAAAATAAAAACATCTCGTATGTTCATCGGTCCAAGCCCGATATTGAAAAATTTGCCAATCAGACAGTGTGGATGCCTGACACCTTGGTCGAAGTGGAACAATAGGTTCCCTCGACCACTATGCCACCAACGACCACACCCCAGGTCCCTAAGGAAAAAAGGCCTCGACAGGATTCATCTCTGCCTATCACGGAGGTATCTTCTGAGGAGTTCCAGTTGCCTACCTGGTCTTAAGGTCATTAATGATAAACTAATGACACTCACGGATTACAAGAAGAGATTGGCTGAGGTGTCTAAGGACAGTTCAAAGTTCGTCGGCGTACAAGGGAGCATCACTGGAAAAGCATTCCTGGATGCTCTTCAATTTGACATCAGCATCCAGCATGAGATTCGATACATATTCCTCACCAAGCCCACATTCGCCAAATATACGAAAATGGACGAAGTGTATCGGAGATTGCTCAAATTCATTGTGCCTAGTCATCTCAGATGGGAAGAACTCTGCGATCTGCTCGATTAGAAGATGAGTTTTCAAGGTCCAGTCACCTGTCCATTCAGAAGAGGTTGCGCAGAAACCTCGCCAACGACCTACCCTAGAAATTCCGCATGCAGTTCTACCAAGTCATCAAGCAGTTTTGATTAGTTAAATTAGTTAGACGAAAAATAGAATGAGCACGTCCCGATCAGTTATGACAGGAACGTTTGTAATTTGAATTATAAATACTTCACCTTCCTAAGTATTGAGGGTTGTTGATCTTTACACCCTGACGCTATCAGACTGTAACATTTTTGAAGAGATCTTCCATTAATAAAAGGAGGCACTTTTACAGGATTCTTGCGTGTATTCATTGGTGACGTTTATTCTCTAAAGTTGAATGTTATTCTTGCTTTGTGATCATATTGTTTTCTGAAACTAATCTTTAAAAGCAATGTATGTTGCAGGATTTATCTTGGATACCCTGTTTCCGACTTTAAAGATTTTGATGTTTATCTTTTGATGTTTTCAATTAAGAAATTCTTAACTGCTTCTTAGTTGAATTTATCTTTCTCATCTTTTCTTTTGTCCATCATTTAAGCTATTAAAGATCCAGTGAGTATATTATCTCGCCCTGTGGAAGTTTTCCTTTACGTTTATGGTTTGTATCTCATGTTTATCTTATCACTGACCCCATAGCCCAATGGATGTGTAGACTGTCTCAACCAATTTAAAAACACTTCTACAACAAACATTTCCTATTTATTTACCTAGACTAACATCTAAAGTTAAAAAACAAAGCTAAATCATATAGAGAGATCCCTCTCTGAAGCTGG
This sequence comes from Picea engelmannii, assembly GCA_009831015.1. Classification (NCBI taxonomy): domain Eukaryota; kingdom Viridiplantae; phylum Streptophyta; class Pinopsida; order Pinales; family Pinaceae; genus Picea; species Picea engelmannii. Next base: position 930,207 of record ML777071.1, on the reverse strand, counting down.
AAGGGCTAGATCCCAGCTTTAAAAGCGGTTGGATAAAGTTACCTTTGTGGATTCCTTCTTTATCAACCTCTAGGAAATTTACAGAGTTCTAACATAATGGCGACTCCACTGGGGACAAACTAAAAATTTGATAATTTCACGTTTTCTTTCCCCTAAAAAGAACGTTCGATTTTGGGAAGAAAGTTATGTTCAGAGGTTGATCAAACTTTGTACATATTATTTTCAGACTTACAAAATAAAAATAATTATATATATTAAAAACCCAAAAAGAGTTCTGGCTCCCAAGAAAGTTCACACTCGATCTCATATCGACCCAGAACTCGCGATAGTGATAGATAACCCCGAATGGTTTCTCAGGAGAAAGAGCTTAGCTGCTGGTTCAGTGAGTCATATTCCCCTTCATAAGTCTCCTTCCTTTTCTGAGAAGCTTGTTGCCTCTCAAAACTCTGACCTTGAAATTTTTCCACAGCGAAGCCTAGTTAGAACATGGTCCGACAGTTTTGTGACCGAAATCGTCTTTGACCCAACTGCGTTGCAACCTCGAACCCCCGAAGTTCAATCTCCCACAACTAAACCCCAAATCACTCCCTCCGCACTATCCATTCCCTACTCGTCCTCGTCTTCAGTCGCTACCTCGACAAACTTCCAGGTTGTCATCCCACCTCCTCCACCCATCATGGCATCTCGATATGCTCCTTTGGTTTTGGCTGCGCAGCTCCATGCCATGCCCCAAGACTACCAGATAATACTTCCACAGTTCGATGCAACATGACCTTTAAATGCCCAACAACATGTGGATAAGATGAACGATTATTTTGATTTGCAAGAAGTTGATGAGGCTGACGTGCAAATGCGATTGTTTGCCCGAAGTTTGACAGGCGACATCAAGAAATGGTTCAAAGATTTACCTTCCGCCTCAGTCCCTGACCTTGTTGCATTCCAAAGAATTTTTCTTGACAGATGGGAGGTAAAGAAAAACCCTCTCCAAATACTGTCAGAATACGAGAATATAAAAAGAAATCAAGGTGAGACGGTACAATATTATTGCACCCGTTTCAACAACTTGTACAATGCAATCCCAACTGAAATCAAACATCCACAGGGTTTGGCATTGATTAAATTCCCTGATGGATTTGACGCTGACATGTCTTACCAACTAAGAGAAAGAAATTCTACCACCCTGGAAGACATGCATAAGAGTGCTATTAGTGTGGAGGCCAATTTGTTGGCAAAAAGGGCATGACAGAGGTCAGAGAGGAGGGTCTATTTTAAAGAAGAACCTTCCACATCATCCTCAGACTCCACATTAGATTCATTTACCCGAGCAATGGAAAGGATGTTCGAAAGATTCACTGTGTCAGATAGAAATCCTCCAAGAGACAACCCACATGCTCCCCAGGTTCGGAACCCCAATTTCAAAAGAAACCCTCCTCAAATCAGATAGAGAGATCCTAGAGATCAAAGAGAGCAGAGGGGCCCAGATCAGCAGATCAGACCTCCCCTGCAATAAAAATATGCTGATGAAGGGGGGGAAGTGATTGAGGAATTGGAGGACACTCATATTAACCTCATGGGAATTCACGACAACGAGGCTATTTTCCTTACTCAAGAAGAGCAGGAACTCTTTCTGCTAAATCAAACAAAGGTAAGTGAAGAAGCCGAAGATGCAGAACAACAGGCCTTTGAGAATGCTATTCTGGAGGTACACCGACAGTACAATCTGCGTAGCAAGAAGACAGAAGGGAGTTTGAAGACAGAAGGGACTTCTTCCAAGAAGACAACCGAAGCATAGAAGATAGTCGAGCCCAAGAAAGCCCCTGAACCTTCTACTGAGAAGACTCCTGAGAAGACTACTGCTGAGAAGGTTCCTGAGAAGAGTAAAGCTGACGCTCCCATGAAGAAAAGCATCACCATTCTGAAAAGGCCGTCACAGCCTGAGGCTTCACTTGTTAACCCTCCAAGTACTTCTGAGCCGAAGAATATGGCAGACAAATCAAAACTGATGAGCCAAAGCAGAGCTCATACAACCTTTAGCCTTGAGGGGGAATTGGCAAAAATAAAAATTCCCATCCCACTTACAGAGTTGATGAAAAAAGACAGTTATCGTTCACAGGTGATTAAAGCACTAGCCATTGAACCTAAGATAGGCACGAAGGCCTTAACCATCGGATCAGCAAGTCATTCAGACACTGTGAACCTCACTGATGATCGACCCGAGCTTCTTTTCGGACCTAAAGTAGATGGTCGAGATGATACCGGTGATGTCACTCCTTTGTACATCAGTCTAAACATACACGACTTGATATTGCATAATGCTATGCTGGATTTAGGTGCCTCCCACAATCTGATGCATAAAGCAGTAATGGAAAAACTAGGACTGGAGGTCACCAGACCATACAAGGATTTACACTCATTTGACTCCAGCAAAGTTAAATGTATTGGTTTGATCAAGGACCTATGCATCACCTTGGTTCAGATTCCTTCGAAGAGCATGGTAATGGATGTGGTGGTTGTAGACATCCCACCGAAGTATGGAATGTTTCTATCCCGTTCTTGGGGGGGCAAGTTGAAAGGAACCCTGCAGTTGGATATGTCTTACACCACTATCCCAGTGTTTGGGAAACAGAGGAGGCTATACAGAGAAACACTGATGAAGTACATGGTCAGTAGCCAAGAAAATCCACACAATTACCCCCTGTACTCTGCGCATTCTGATTTAGATTCATTCATTTTGTACAATGATGGTGATACAAAAGAAAAAGATACTCAGCTGGCGGAAGACCTATCTGGTCAAGATGAAGGCCCAGAAAGTGGTGAGGTAGCAAAGATGAAGAACATGATAACTGAAGAGTTACCCGTTGATTTCTGGAGTATGGATTTTGATGGAGATGTGAGTAAAGAAGGAGCAGGAGCTGGAGTCTGGCTGCATAATCACAGAAACAAATACTCAGAAAATCATTCCTACAAATTAAATTTCCAGTTCACTAACAATGTTGTTGAGTATGAAGCTTTGATGCTCGGCCTGAAGCTCTTGAAAAAAGTTGGTGCCAAACAGATTATGGTGAGGGGTGATTCTGAGTTAATAATCAAGCAAATTAAAGGTGAGTACGCTGCGAAACACCCACGCCTTAGAGCCTACAGGAATGTTGTTCTAGATGCTTTGAGGAGTTTTACTGAAGTGGACTTCCAGGTAATGCCGAGGGGACAAAATATTATGGCAGACGGATTAGCCACCTCAGCAGCCACCTGTAAGATTCCTTTCTGCTCGACTCATCCATATACTGTTGAGGTGAAATGCAGACTGACAGTTCCCGACAATATCAGGTATTGGCAAGTGTTTGGTAAAGATGACCAAATTGAATATTTTATGCAATGCAAGAACGATTTTGAATGTACAAATATAGATTTAGAGAATGAAGATGAAAATGTAAATAATTCTGATTTTGAAATTGATAGTGTAAATACAATAGATTCAGGAGAATTAGGCGATGATGAAATGGATGCTGATGTTTTACAGTTGAAGAGCAATGTTTTTCCTAGAGGTCTTGTTCCTTTAGAAGACTTATTTGACAGTAATGATGTAGCTAAAAAACCAAAAATAGAATCTCATGGCCAAGAAGTAGAAGACTATAATATAGGGTCTGAAGAGAAACCTAGGATGGTCAAACTGTCCAAATATTTACCCCCAGAACAAAAGCTCAAATACATTGAGTTGTTCAAAGAATATTCAGATGTTTTTGCCTGGGGTTATGAAGATTTGAAAGCCTATGATACCAGCATCATACAACACAGGATTCCCATAAAAGAAGGCCAAAAACCGTTTAGGAAGAAACTTAGGAGGATAAATCCCAAGTTACTCCCTCTGATAGAAAAAGGAATCAAGAAAATGTACGATGCCAAGATCATAGTCCCGTTGCATTTTTCCAAGTGGGTCTCTAATTTAGTCCCTACACGTAAGAAAACCGGGGAAATCAGACTCTGCATAGATTTCCGAAATCTAAACAAAGTATCCCTGAAAGATAATTACCCATTGCCGAAAATGGACCACCTCCTGCAAAGGGTGGTCGGGTCCAGTCGGATATCTCTGTTGGATGGTTTCTCAGGCTACAACCAGGTCCTAGTTCACCCGGATGATCAAGATAAAACTACTTTTACCATACCATGGGGCACTTTCATGTATGTGAAAATGCCTTTTGGTCTGATGAACACAGGAGCCACGTTTCAGAGGGTAATGGATATCGCCTTCGTGGAAGGATCGGTTAAGTTTATTGTAGTTTATTTAGATGACGTGACTGTGTTTTCCAAATCTGATGATGAACACCTGCGGCACCTTAGACGAGTTTTCGAGAAATGTAGAAGGTTTGGGATTTCTTTAAATCCTAAGAAGTGTCTTTTTGGGTTAGAATAAGGAAAACTGTTGGGACACATTATCTCTAAAGATGGAATCAAAATAGACCCTAGCAGAATCGAGGCCATACTAAAGTTAGAACACCCAAGAAACCTCAAAGAACTACAGTCTTTTATCGGGCAAATTAACTTTCTACGAAGATTCATTCCCAATCTGGCCAAACTCCTCAGAAACATTACAAACATGCTTAAAAAGGATGTAAAAATAAAATGGGACTCTGAGTCCAGACAATCCTTCGAACAAGTCAAACGAGCACTCACAGAAGCCCCAGTTTTGATCAATCCCGATTTTACTAAAGATTTCTATCTCTTTTCTTTTGCATCTGAACATACTATAGCAGTGGTGTTACTGCAAAAGAATAGTGAAGGGTATGAACAACCCATAGCTTTCTTCAGCAAAGCATTAAGAGATGCTGCCCTGAACTACAATATCATGGAGAAGCAAGCTTTTGCTTGGGTAAAAGCCATAAAAGACTTCAGGGTCTACATTCTCCATTCCCACATCATAGCTTATGTTCCAAACGTGGTAGTAAAGGATATCTTGACACAGGACAACCCTGATGGAAGAAGGGGAAAGTGGATTGCTGTCATTTTAGAATACGATATAGATATTAAGTCCACAAAACTAATCAAAGGCCAAGGCCTTGCTAAATTAATGGTTGAATCTGACTTCCAGGCTCTTGACATTAATTTTCTAGATGTGGCAGATGAACAGGGCGAGATGGCGACTCCAAACGTTAGAGAGGTATTTCTCAACTCTCCATGGTATGCAGACCTTATATTCATTTTACAAAATTTACAAGCTTCCCCTGGTTTAACTAAGACTAAAGCTAGATTTTTAAAGTTGAAAGCTTTGAAATACTGTATTCTAGAAGGAAATTTATATTGGAAAGATCTGGCAGGCATTCTGTTAAATTGTTTACTGAAAGATGAAGTTGATAAAGTGTTGCGAGAGTTTCATGCAGGAGAATGTGGTGGCCATTTGAACTGGAAGGTCACAACCAACAAAATACTCAGAGCTAGATTCTACTGGCCCACCTTGTTTGCCGATGTACATCAGAAGGTAACAGCTTGTCACCAATGTCAAATGTTTGAAGGCAAAAGGAAACTCCTTCCTCTACCTATGAAACCTTTATCAGTTGAGGCCCCTTTCCAGCAATGGGGGCTCGACTTCATTGGAGAAATACACCCACCGTCTTCAGGCCAGCACAGGTGGATTCTCATGGCCACCGATTATTTCACCAAGTGGATTGAGGCAATACCAAGCAGGAAAGCCACTGACTCTGTTATTATCAAATTCCTTGAAAATAATATTTTGTCTCGTTTTGGTTGTCCTAGAAAGATTATAACTGACAATGCAGCTGCCTTTCGGTCAAAGAAACTCATAGATTTCTACAACCAGTATCACATTGGTTTGGGGAATTCCACAACCTACTACCCTCAGGGAAATGGGCTGGCGGAATCTTCAAACAAAACTTTGGTAAATATCATCAAGAAAACATTGCAGGAAAACAAGAAATCATGGCACAATAAGTTGGTGTTTGCTTTATGGGCTGACAGGATGACCACCAAAAGGTCAATTGGTATGTCACCATACCAGCTGGTCTATGGTACATAGGCAGTTTTCCCCACCTCTTTAGGAGTCCCTGTCATGAAATTACTTCAAGAGGTGCAAGTTGAGCCAAATGACTCACAGAGAAGGATCAACCATATGATCCATTTGCAGCAGACTAGGGAGGAAGTTTTCAACAAAACACAGGTCGTCCAAGAAAACATCAAGAAGATCTTTGACAAACGAACTAAGGAGGATGATTTCGAGCTAGGATATTTGGTATTAAGATGGGATTCCAAGAATGAAGACAAGGGAAAGAATGGAAAATTTGATAATCTGTGGACAGGGCCATACATGATCCAAGATTTCAGAGGAAACAATGTTTTTTTGCTAAACAACATTGATGGGTCAGATCTTCCAGGAGCACCTGTGAATGGTAGAATGTTGAAACATTATGTACCCCCTCAGTAGAAGATTCGAGTTTTCACTCTCCATTGTACATACCATTTTAATTCTCATTTTCACTTGCATTTTCTGAGTGAAGAACATTAGTCAGTTAGTTGAAGCCCGAAGAGAAGGCCCTAAGATGCTGACCATTGTTTTTAAAAATTTTGAGAATAAAACCAACAAAGGATGCTAAGCAGAAACTTTCAGGATTACAAGAACCAGGATTCTTGGCACTTCACAGGGAAGTACCATCCCCAGGTGGAGACGCTGTTATCACCCCATAAATTATGGGAATCAACTGATGACTGAGAGATTATCTGTCTCTAGTGTTTTTGTTGTCAAATGATTTTTCATTCTGCAAATAATTTGAAAAAGAAAAGAAAAAAGAAAAAGAAAAAAAAAAGAAAAGAAAAGGAAAAAGAAAAGAAAAAGAGGGCATAAAAGAATTGAATTGAAAGCCCCATGCAATAATAGTAACTTGGCCATATCTTTTAAGCATGGCCAAGTTCTTTTTAAATTTAATGTTGATAGGTTAGTGAATAAATCTAACCAGACAGTCTAATCCTGGTCAGATAGCCCTTTGGTTAGATTAGTGAATAAATCTGACCAGACTGTCTAATCCTGGTCAGATAGCCCTAAGGTAGAGTAATTTCTTAACCCAACAGTTTAATCTGGGTTAACCGTCATAGGAAGATAGGTTAGATCATAGGTCATTTGCTTTATTGTTCCAGTCCATTAAAACCAGCTTGAGGTCAAGATTAGACCATGTTCCAAATGCTTAAAAGATAGTTGGTCAAAGTCCCATGGTGGTGTCCCTTTGAAAAGTTGAAGAAAAACGCATAAAAGGATTTTATACTAAGTTTTTCCCCAAGTGCATGCATTCTTCACTCCTGATTTATGTTTCCTGCACGTATCAATGGTCCCGATCACGGCGTTCAGATCTACAGTTCACAGAGGTTTCCGGACCCCCCCGACCATTCTGCTTTTAACCAGGGGGGGGGGGGGG
>ML777071.1:887784-913204 GCA_009831015.1 Picea engelmannii | reverse complement strand
CTTTGTGGAGTAAGAGAACCCATGCTTAATTGTGGAATAATGAGATGAAGGAAAGTGAATTTGTCAGGGAAAATATCCTAGATGGATAGTGCTTGTCATGTCATTTTCGGTGGTATGTGGAACGTCACATAATTCCTCACGGTTAGAGAGTCATGGCCATGAGAAGTTGGAGACCCCAGGTTTGGGTAATGGACCCAAGTTTGCATGATCGGTAATAGTATGAGTTATGATATATTTTCAGATAATACTATTCTATATGGATAGTACATGTCATGCCATTTAAGGTAGTATGTAGAACGTCACATAACTCCTCACGGTTTGAGAGTTATGGCCTTACGAAGTTGGAGGACCCTCATATGTCATCTAAAAGCCCCAAAAGGTCAAAGTAATCAAAGTGGTTTAAGAGATTTTAAAAGGTAAATATTAAAGTGAAGTGATGATTGTATTATAATTCAAAGTGAATACAAAATAAATTATTTCAATAATAAATTTAATGGAGAAATTAGAAGTGGACCCAAGCGTAAAATAAGGAAAGTGGGTCAAGTGACCTAGAAGATGTTTTTAAGGAAGCTACTTGGAGAGTATAAATAAGAGGCACGGCTCTCTCATTTTAATCAAACTTGAGAATATTGAATATATACATGTGTCTGAGGTAACCAAGGATATCTAAACCAGAATTATGAGTGAAGGTGACGAAAAGAAGGCCAAAATGCAAGGAAGGATAAATTCTTTTGATGGTGCTTTCTAAGGTGTTTCGGGTAAAAATGTCATAACGTCTTCATAACAGATCCAAATTCAGTGAGACCACATTTTTTGGTTAGGATACAGTCTGTAGTATTTTGGGTAACTATTTCAGATAAATTCATAAAATATTTTGTGTGGGGCATGCTCTACAAGGTCGCTCTCTAAAATAAGCTAGAATTCAGCAAGGTATGCCATTTTTGCTATAACTCCTTTTCTGAGAGGTGCCAAGTAGTGACACTTGGAGGAATTGCATAAAGCACACTAAAGGACATTGTGTATTAGTTTCAAATCTTTATACATTACAGGTTCAAAGTTATGATTACTTCAAGTTAGGGTTGTTGACTAATCCAAAACTAGGCATGTGAGACTAAATAAAAGTTTGATGAAAATGCTAGTCTATTGTTTTTAAGGTTAATGAAGGTTTGCAAAAATGTGATCATATACACCAGGTATATTATAAAGCTACAAATCATATTTGTATGATGAAATTGATGAGGGAGTTTGGTTGTGGTACATGTTGAGTACATGGTTGAGACAAGTAGTTGATGAGTTGGCACACATACATGAGGTGTATAGTTGATGATGTCGGTACATATTGATGAGTCATAGTTGATGAGTAGTTGACACATGATTGGAACATACTTGGTACATGGTTGGATGCACTTGTTTATGGTACAAGTTGATTACAGGTTGGTGCATGGTTGTTGCACTTGTTTATGGTACATGTTGATTACAGGTTGGTGCATGGTTGATGCACTTGTTTATGGTACATGTTGATTACAGGTTGAGGTACAGGTTGATGCATGGTTGATGCATGGTTCAGAGAATTGGGGAGTTGGAGCTTCCCTCAGGTTGTAGCCTAAGAAACTAGGGGGTTTGACGCAGTCGCTCCTCTTGCGTCGACAAAAGGCCTCTACGCTGACCTCCTGGTCTTTAAGGATCGTTCAAAGTTCACCCTCGAGCCGGAGTGGCTCCTTCGATTCTCCCCTGGAATATTTATTTAAATTTGGCCCACGGGTATTTTTCGGCACCTTATAGCCTTTTGATCCGGTCCCTTCTCCGTTCACCACAGAAAGTCACAATCGGGTTTTGGGGTTTTCAAAATCCCGCTATCATGACCCTTTGGTCCCCGATTTCACGATATCCGCTTTCCCGATATGCTCCCTTAGTGCTTTAGCCCCTCCTAGCTATGCCCCTAGTCATGTGACCTGCCTTTATATGACTGCAGTCATGCCTCTTATCGAGATTCGGGGTTTCGAGTGTTGAAATGCACTAAACCTCTTGTCCACAGAATCGCCGATTTCCCGATTCCCAATTTTCCAATGGATGACTTTTCCTTTTGGGAAATTTCCCGACAATTGCGATTGTCGCCATGCATCCTCTAGGATGGACGATCCTAACTACTTCGGGGTTTTCTCCATGGAATTTCCCGATGCCTCGTTATGACGAGATGACGTCAGTTGGATCCCCCCCGGAGCTCTCCTCTTTTCAGAGAATCAAACTTCACGATTCTGAAATGCAAGTCCTCTAGGACTCATGAAACGTCGATCCCTGACTTTCTTCATATTTCTAACACGTGTCCCAAGTGGATGGACGATTCAGATTTACCCTCGGGGTTTCGCCAACTACAAAGCCAAACCACTTACCTATGTGAATCCCGATGTTCGAAATGCCGATGGGATTCCGATCTCATCCACGTGTCCCAACTAGTGGATAGTCCTGATTCAACCTCGAGATTTCGAGACTTTAGATGCTCCGATGACACAAGTTCTTTGTCAACTTAAAACCCCAGTCGCTGAAATGCCGACGGGCTCTCGATGATTTCCATCTGTCTCCTCAAGATGGACAACTCAGATTGATTTCAAGATTTTCACTATGAAAATTCCCGATCACTCGTCCTCATGACTCCATTTCATGAATGTTGAAATTTCGATGGCCACGCCTCTCGTCGGAACTTTCCTCCTCCTGCTCACGAAGCTTAAACTCCATGCAACTCTTGGTCAATCCAATGACTGACGGCTGTTTGAATGATATCTGACGGTCCACAACCTCCTGAGCTTGAACTCCAGATGTAGCCGTAATCCCCTCGCTTGTCTGGAAGATCTGACGGCTGGCGGGATTTCGCAAATCCTCCCCACAGATTCTCGACCGTCGGTCTCTTCCCTTTGACGATTTCTATGAAGGAAACCAAGGACTCTTCCGTGGACTTATCCTCTTGTGCTACAATCTTCCGGTGCCTCTCAATGTTTTCAAAGGATTTACTCCTCCTGAGCTTCTCACAACTTCGAGCCTTAGAAAAGACTTTGGTGCGCACTCCTTACGCAACCTTCAGACACCTTCAAATGTCAACTACTTTGAATCTGCGCACGCCTGCAACAGTAGTCCTTCGATACTTGGCTCAGGTCCGCAACCCTGAGACTCTCCTTGGCCTGCGCACTCCTTGCACGACACCTGTGCCCAACCGCACTCTGGGGGAATGAGAACAACTGCTACCTCTCCTGAGATTTCAGAGACATCCCTTTGAACTCCTTGTCGACGCACTCCTTGCGGACAATTCAACTGTACTCCTTGCAGGAATATTTCTCAGACAGAGAAGCTACCCAACTCTCTGCTTCTCTCCTATGCTCTTCAATAATGTTACAATACACAATGAGGGTGTCTATATCCGTTTTCCCTCCAGTCCTTCTAAAACTGTCTAATCTAATATTCAATTCTACCTACTTACATAAATTCCTTCTACCTACTATGGACGAGAGTGAATCGCTCAAGGTCCTTTACAATACATAAGTACACCTCTCCTTAACTATCACATTTAATTTTGGCGCATCCACTCTTCAAAATTTTTTAAACAATTTAACATATGCTCAAAATGTGTGGCGCTTGTCCCCACGCTCGCTTGATGTTGATGATGCTCCTGCATCATACTCCCTCACTTGAAAATTTTCATGGGCTCCTGTCCATGAGCTCTTGCACGGTCTGTCCATGCTTCTGAATCTCTGCTTCATTCTCCCAGCTGGCATCTTCAATTGGATGGCCCTTCCACTTGACCAAATGTTCGAAGTATTCTTTCCTTCTGGTCTTCTTGCCAATTCTTTTGTCTAATATGCTTTCCATCTGTGGCATCTCTGCAATTGGCATCTGCTTTTGCCACTGGACCTCTGACTGTTCATCACTTGTTCCTGTTTCCTCAGCTGTGTATGGGTACAAATCCGAGATATTGAATATTGGAGAAATTCCGATCCCATCGGGTAATTCAATCTCATAAGAATTTGCCCCAAATTTCTTCAAGACCCTACGTGGTCCAGTTTTCTTCATCTTCAATTTATTATATGTTCCTCTCGGGAACCTTTCCTTCCTCAAATGTGCCAAAATCAAATCACCAACTTCAAACTAAAGTTGTCTTCTGTGTTGATCTGCTCTATGCTTGTACTCTTGATTTTAATTCTGCAATCGCTCCTTCACCTGGCTGTGAAGTTCCTTCATCGCTCCTGTGAAATCTTCTGCACTAGCACTCCTAGTCGCAGTCTGTTCTGAATCCCTCAATTCAGAAATTCCTCTCAGCTGCACGCCATAGACAATCTGAAATGGACTCTACCCTGTGCTTCTGTTTACTGAGTCATTATAAGAGAACTCTGCCTGTGGTAGTACATTGTCCCATTGGCTGTGGTGTTCCATCACCAGGCTCCTCAGTAAGTCTCCCAGACTTCTATTCACTACTTCTGTCTGTCCATCCGTCTGAGGATGATAAGATGAACTAAACAACAAGTTAGTTCCCAGCTTCTTCCATAAGGTCCTCCAGAAGTTCCCTATGAACTTCGAATCTCTATCTAAAACTATACTCTTTGGTAAGTCGTGAAGTCGAATGACTTCTTTGAAAAACAGGTTCGCAATGTGAGTTGCGTCACTGGTTTTCTGACATGGAATGAAGTGTGCCATTTTGGAAAATCTATCTACCACCACAAATATTGAATCAAGACCTCTTTGTGTTCTTGGTAACCCCAATATGAAATCCTAGCTAATTGCATCCCATGGCCTCTCTGGTATGGGCAATGGTTGATAAAACCCTGCATTCTTCTTCCTTCCCTTCGAATGCTGGCAAATTTTGCATCTATCTACAAATCTCTTTACATCCGCTCGCATTCCCGGCCAAAAATATGATTCATTCAGCTTTGCGAACATCTTGTTGTGACCAAAGTGCCCTGCCAATCCTCCACTGTGTTTCTCCTTCAGCAGATTCTCCCTCATGGAGCATTTCAGAATACACAGCTGATTACCTCTAAACATTAATCCTTCCTGGATCATGTACTCTATCCACTGGCTTCTATCCCTAAGAAATGGATTCTCAACTGCTTCATACGCCTCCTTAAAATATGGATCATCAGCGTACATGTCCCTGAGATCATCAAAACCCAGTGTTTTGACTTTGAACTCCTGCAATAGTAAACACTTCCTGCTCAAAGCATCAACAACTTTGTTAGCAGTACCAGAAATATGCTTAATCACAAAAGTGAAATTTTGCATATATTCAACCCATTTTACATGTCTCTGATTCAACTTTTCCTGTTGAGTCATAAACTGCAGTGCATGATTGTCACTATATAAGAAAAATTCTTTGGGAATCAAATAATGCCTCCATTTTTTTAACGCCTGTATAATAGCATAAAACTCCTTATCATAAGTGGAGTATTTCACTTTCACTTCATTCAGCTTCTCACTGAAGTATGCTATTGGCTTGTCTTCTTGACTCAAGACTGTTGCTATCGCAAATCCACTTGCATCACATTTCACTTGAAATGTCTTTTGAAAATCAGGCAACACCAGAATTGGTTGTTCCGTGATCTTCCTCTTCAACAAATTGAAACTTTTCTCAGCCTCTTCAGTCCAGTGAAAASATTTGTGTCTTTTCTTCACTGTATCCATCATTGCTGGACTAATTCCACTGAAATTCCTAATGAACTTCCGGTAGAAACTAGATAACCTGTGAAAACTTCTCACCTCAAATATGTTCTTCGGTGATGGCCAATTCTTGATTATTTCCACCTTATCTGGATCCATCCTCAATTTGTTTGCGGAAATAACAAATCCCAAGTAAATAAGTTCTGTCTTCATGAATGAGGATTTCTTCATGTTTATGAGTAGCTTCTCTTGCTGTAATCTTTTCATCACAGTAGTCAAGTGTCTTAGATGCTCGTCCCTTGTTTTACTAAAGATCAGTATGTCATCTAAATACACAATGACAAATTTCCCGATGAAATCTTTCAGGACTTCATTCATCAACCTCATAAAGGTACTTGGCGCATTTTTAAGCCAAATGGCATAACAAGCCATTCATACAACCCTTCGTTGGTTTTGAATGCTGTCTTCCACTCGTCACCTTCTCTCATGCGGATCTGGTGATATCCTCTTTTCAAATCAACCTTTGAAAAATATTTTTCTCCACTCAAGCAATCCATCATATCATCCATCCTCGGCAATGGAAATCTGTACCTAATGGTTATCTTGTTAATGGCTCTCGAGTCACTACACATCCTCCAGCCTCCGTCTTTCTTTGGATTGAGTACTTTTGGAACAACACATGGACTCAAGCTTTCCCTGACCAAGCCTTTGTCCAACAACTCCTGGACTTGTATTTTTACCTCTTCATTCTCTTGCGGCATCAACCTGTGCGCGACTTTATTTGGAAAACTAGCTCCTGGTATGAGATCAATATGGTGACTCACACTTCTGATCGATGGCAATGAATGAGGTAATTCATCCACTACTATATCAACAAACACTTCCAGCAGTCCCTGAACTTCTTCTGGTAAATCATCCACTCTTGTGCTGATCAAAACAATTCTCGGTTTCCTAACCACAATAAACTGTGGATCCTCCTTCTTCTTAACCTCTGTAAGAAGTTCCTTCCCACTCATGAGAAGTACTGTGTTGCTTACTTCTGGATTCACCTCTTTATCCTTGATTGGAAGCAACATGTGTGTCCTCCCATTCTTCTCTAGGGTGTATGTGTTCATTCTCCCATCATGAATCACATTCCTGTCATACTGCCATGGTCTACCCAGCATTAGATGACAAACATCCATAGGAATGACATCACATAATATCTTATTATTATACCCTCCTATATTAAATTCATCTAAACATTGTTTAGTGACATTTAGCTGATGTCCTTTCTGTAGCCATGAAACTTTATAGGGACTTGGATGTTCAATCATCTCCAGCTCCAAATTCTCTACCATTTCCGTAGAAATGAGATTATCCGTGCTACCACTGTCTACTATGACCTTGCATACCCTATCCTTGGTTTTGCAAGCAGTCCTAAAAATTATGGTCCTTTGGACTGAACTCTACACCTCCTTCTCAGGTGTCAAAAGAACCTTTCGCATCATGAGCAATCTTCCGCCTTCAGCGTCTTTCACCTCAACATTTTTCCCTTGAGCTTCGGCGATGTGAGTCTCTCCACCCTCTTTCTTTTTATCTGGACATTCATAAGACTTGTGTCCATTCTTTCCACATGTGAAGCATGTGATTACTCCACCTCTTCCTCTTCCTCTTCCTCTAGTACGAGGAAAAGTGTTACTGTCAGCAGAATCTCCTCTCTGCTCAGTATGTTGTCCTCTCTATTCAGCATATTTCCCTCACTGTGATATTCTGCCTCTCTCAGTTCGAGTCTGAGGTTTCTTCCAGTCCTCCTTGGACTTCTGATATTTATCCCGGGAAACTGATTTGCCTCTGGGCTGACTTCTGCCTCGACCTCTTTGACCCTGCTTTCGGCTTAGCTTCTCTTCCTCTTTTAGAGCCATTTGATAAGCATCTTACACCGTTAGGATGGTCAACATACTCATCTCATCTTGAATATCATATCTCAGGCCATTCATATACCTGGCTACTTTTTCATCATTGCTTTCACGATGATCTGCCCTGATATTCAGCCTGTAAAATTCCTCAGTATATTCCTTCACTGATATCAGCTTCTGTCTCAGGTTTTGCATTCTCCTGAATAGAGTAATCTGGTAATCCTTGGGGATGAATTTTTCCTTCATCTTTGCAATCATCCTATCCCAGCTCTTAATTTTCTTCTTGCCTTGGCAATGCCTGTCCTCTTGCAGTTCATCCCACCACAATGTCGCATGTCCTTTTAATCTCGTGACAGCATGCTTGACCTTCCTTTCCTCTTCGAAATATTCATAGTCAAAGTAGGTGTCTAGAGCTCTAATCCAGTCTAGAAGCTCTTCTACATCCAGATTTCCCTCATAAACTGGAATGTCCATCTTCGCCTTTGCACCCATTCTTGCAACAACTTTAAGCAAGCGTTCATTTGCTGCATCATCTGTTGTGACTTCTTCTTCTCAATGTCCAGCATCATCTTCATTTTCGGACTCACTGATATCTCCTATATCAGCTGTGCATTTTTGTCTTATCTCCATGTCCACAAGTCTGGCGCGTATGTTATGCAGATCTCTTTCTACTTCCAGATTCTGCACCTGTCTACCCCTTCCTCTGGACGTCTCCCTTTCCTCCTCTGGATCGGGTGATTGTCTATCTCTTCTTCTCGGAGGCATGGCGAATCTCCCTTCAAAGAATCTTTTCTAAGCTCTGATACCAAAATGACACAACTGCTCCTCTTGCCTCGTCAAAAGGCCTCTACGCTGACCTCCCGGTCTTTAAGGATCGTTCAAATTTCACCCTCGAGACGGAGTGGCTCCTTTGATTCTCCCCGGGAATCTTTATTTAAATTTGGCCCACAGGTACTTTTCAGCACCTTATAGCCTTTTGATCCGGTCCCTTCTCCGTTCACCACAGAAAGTCACAATCGGGTTTCAGGGTTTTCAAAATCCCGCTATCATGACCCTTTGGTCCCCGATTTCATGATCTCCACTTTCCCGATTGCTCCCTTAGTGCTTTAGTCCCTCCTGCCTATGCCCCTAGTCATGTGACCTGCCTTTATATGAATGCAGTCATACCTCTTATCGAGATTCGGGGTTTCAAGTGTTGAAATGCACTAAACCTCTTGTCCACGGAATCCCCGATTTCCTGATTCCCAATTTTCTGATGGATGACTTTTCCTTTCGAGAAATTTCCTGACAATCGCGATTGTCACCATGCGTCCTCCAGGATGGACGATCCTCGCCGCTTCGGGGTTTTCTCCGTGGAATTTCCCGATGCCTCATTATGACGAGATGACGTCAACTGGATCCCACCCAAAGCTCTCCTCTTTTCGGAGAATCGAACTATGCGATTCCAAAATTCAAGTCCTCCAGGACTCACGAAATGCCGATCCTCGACTTTCTTTAGATTTTTGACACGTGTCCCAAGTGGATGGACGATCCAGATTTAACCTCGAGGTTTCACCAAATGCAAAGCCAAACCACTTACCTATGTGAATCCCGATGTTCGAAATTCTGATGGGCTTCCGATCTCATCCACGTGTCCCAACTAGTGGAAGGTCCTGATTCAACCTCGAGATTTTGAGACTTTAGATGCTCCGATGACACAAGTTCTTTGTCAAATTAAAACCCTGGTCAACGAAATGCCGACAGGATCTCGATGATTTCCATCTGTCTCCTCAAGATGGATGGATCAGATTGATTCCAGGATTTTCACTATGAAAATTCCCGATCACTCGTCCTCGTGAATCCTGATTTCACGAATGCTGAAATTCCGATGGCCACGCTTCTCACCAGAACTTTCCTCCTCTCGTTCACGAATCTTAAACTCCATGCAATTCCTGGTCAATCCAACGGCTGACGGGTGTTTGAATGAGATCTGACGGTCCACAATCTCCTGAGCTTGAACTCCGGACGCAGTCGTAATCCCCTCACTTGTCTGGTAGATCTAACGGCTGGTGGGATTTCGCAAATCCTCCCCACAGATTCCCGACCATCAGTCTCTTCCCTTTGACAATTTATACGAAGGAAACCAAGGACTCTTCCCTAGACTTATCTTCTTGCACTACAAACTTCTGATGTCCCTCAATGTTTTCAAAGGCTTTACTCCTCCTAAGCTTCTCACAACTTCGAGCCTTAGAAAAGTCTCTGGCGCGCACTCCTTACGCAACCTTCAGACACCTTCAAATTTCAACTACTTCGACTCTGCGCATTCCTGCAACAGTAGTCCTTCGATACTTGGCTCAGGTCCACAACCCTGAGACTCTCCTTGGCCTGTGCACTCCTTGCAGGGCACCTGTGCCCAACCACACTCTGGGGGAATGAGAACAACCTCTACCTCTCCTGAGATTTCAGAGACAACTCTCTGAACTCCTTGCGGACAATTCAACTGCACTCCTTGCAGGAATCTTGCTCAGACAGAGAAGCAATTGAAAATCATTTTCCTTACTCTTCCTCTCACAGATTCCAAATATTCAACAGGAAATCATTCATACATAGCATAAAAGAAATTTCATGACAAAGAGAAAAACATTCAAGAGCATAACATTTAAAGATGCATACACAGAGAATATACGAACACCATGAATCTGAATCACAACTTCTTTGTATTAATTCAGAACCTATGTACATGGAGTCTGCTACCCAGCTCTCTTCTTCTCTCCTATGCTCTTCAATAATGTTACAATACACAATGAGGGTGTATATATCCATTTTCCCTCCACTCCTTCTAAAACTGTCTAATATAATATTCAATTCTACCTACTTACATAAATGCCTTCTACCTACTATGGATGAGAGCAAATCTCTCAAGGTCCTTTACAATACATAAGTACACCTCTCCTTAACTACCACATTTAATTTTGGCACATCCACTCTTCAAAAGTTTTTAAACAATTTATCATATGCTCAAAATGTGTGGCGCTTTCCCCCACGCTCACTTGATGTTGATGATGCTCCTGCATCAGGGTTGGAGCCTCCTTCTAGTTGCAGCTGGAAAACAAAGGAAATTGCTGCTTCCAATGAATGCAATTCTTCAAGACATATAAGAAAAAACATTTTGTGGTTTTCTCCCGATTTGGGTTTCCACGTAAAACACTGGTGTACTGTGTATGTGTTTGATTGTTTATTTCTTACTGCTCATTATTGGATAATAATTCTACATTGATATAACATTTGAAGAAAAAGGATTATAATTACGCTATTACTGATTCAGCCCCCTCTCAGTAATCCAACATCTTTTGTACTTGTTTGCTAGGTGTCTTTGGAGGCACTTGTTTAACTTTCTCTTCTACTTATGTTTGATCCTCTTCATCTTTTGCTTCTTCTTCGTAAAAAAAATTCATTGATTCATTTTCTTCTTCCTTTAATTCTCGTCCACCTATTTCATCAATTTCTACATTAATGCCTTCCACAAATTTGTTCAACCTCATATTTTAACACGTGTATTATTTCCTTGTACTTGATTAACCAACAAGTACTCCTTTGTCCACACGAGATTCAAACTTTCCCATTCTTCCATCTTCTCTTTTGCTGTAGCATTTTCTTCCAAATACTCTGAAGTGCTTCACATTTGTTGATATTCCTTTCCATAGCTCATAGGGAGTTTTGTCATTGTTGTTTCTGAGTATTACTTTGTTTTGAATGTGAATTGTTTTATGCACTGCTTGTGTCCAAAATATATCTATCAATTTGGAATCCATTAACATTGTTTGAGCCATTTCTTGTATTGTCATGTTCTTTCTTTCAACAACTCCATTATGTTGAGGTTTCCTAGCAACAAAGAATTTCCTTTTTATTCCATGATTGTTGCAGTAGTCCATAAATTCATTTTAAGTGAAATCTCCTCCATTATCATATCTCAAACATTTGATATTTGAATCCATTTCATTTTCAACCAATTCCTTGTAGACCTTGAAGTTTTCAAAAGATTCTGACTTATTCCTAAGAAGGAAAACTGCATTCATTGTTGTGTAATCGTCAACTAATAAAATAAATTATTTCTCACCTTTTAAACCCTTTGTTGTAGCTAGTCCAATGAGATAAGTATGCACAATTTCTAGTGGTATTTTCGTTGAATATTCTTTTGATTTAAACCTGGTATTCGTTTGTTTTCCTTGTTGACAATTCTTGCATAAAGTGTTGGTTGGTTTCATAATTTGGGGCATTTCTCTAACTACTTATTTTTTTTATGAATTTGACAAGGTTATCAAAGTGTATGTGACCAATTCTTTTGTGCCATAGCCAACATTCATCTTCTTTTCCTAGACAACACTTTTGATTTCCAATTTCACTTAGTACATATATGTTGGTTTAAGTTCTTGCAGTTGTTACAATAAATTTTCCTTAACCTTCTTTTCTTATCTCGCACTTTTCTGAATCGAAAGTAACTTTGTGACCTTGGTAACACATTTGAATCACACTTAGAAGATTATGTTTCATATATTCTACTAGTAGAACATTTTCTTCCTTGGTATTCTTGTTTTGAATTCTGATTGTTCATTTTCCAATGATTTTAGTTGAATCATCATTTCTGAAGGAGACTGAACCATGTCTTTTCTTTCTTAATGTAAGAAACCTATATTTATCACCTGTCATATGTTTTGAACATCCACTTTCAACATGCCAACCACATTTCTTCTTATTATCTTGTAGAGTGAATTTGCATTCTTCATTGCTATATTGATTCTGCTTTCTTATCCATGTTCTCTTATGAGGTTCTTGTCTATGATTGTTTTTGTTTTGTTGTGGTTCTCTAGGAGGAAATGTCATTTTGTAATATTTGTCCATGTGTCCAAATTTGTTGCATTTGTAGCATTCCACTTCAGTGCTCAATGATTCAAACCAGTTGTAACTTCTTCTCTATGTTTCACTAGGCCTTCTTGGATAACCCTTTCATGTATGACTTTCAAAGTTTTTTATGTTCCTGCTATTAACTCTTCAATTCATAGATTTATGTCCAAAATTATTACATGCATAACATAAACCAAAAAAAATAGTTTGATACCTGGGAGTTGAATACCTTCTTAAAGGAGTTGCTCATCTGAATCCTTCTTCTTCCTGAGACCTATCTATCAGTTGTTGATTCTAAAATATGAATCGTCTTGCTGGAGGAGTGTCCCTACAATATTCTTTGTAGATATTCCTATCCAATTTAATTGTTTCTTCATATCTTTTTGGATATGTTTCTTGCTCTTTTTTTTTCGAGCTTGATCCCTTTTCTGTCTGATTGTATCCAAGTCTAGACTTGTCATGATGAGGTTTTTGACTACTGATAATGTCATCCAAAACTTTTGAGTTGTCCTGCATATTTTTCTTTTGAAGATCCTTTCTTAATGTGACAATCTAGTTCCAAAATTCCAATGATCTTGTCTCTTTATTCTAGTTGTTCTTTTAGTGCTTCTTCAATTCTTTTATCTTCTTCTATTTGAACCTTCAAATTTGTGATCATTTGTTCTAGTTCTTGAGTGTCTTCTTTCTTGTCTAGTTCCTCTTGTAGCTTCTTTATTTTCTTCTTTTCTCTTCTTATAACTTATATGACACACAACAATTCTTCTCGGTAGTCAACTTCCACCTCTTCATATTCTTCTTTGGTTTCCTCTTTTTCAGAGTCTTCTACTGTCATTAATAGAACTCTTTATTTCTCACTATCACTAACTTCATCTTCATCTGATGATGATATGTCTTCTTTGGTGCATAAGCTTTTCTTGAAAAGTTTATTTATGGTTCTTTTTCCTTCATATGTTTGTTTTCTATTTGAGTAATATTCATCATTCCTCTTATTTTTCTTATGAGGACATTTGTTAGCAAAATGACCAATACCATCACAATTAAATAAAATCAAAGGAAACTTACCTTTATATCTATTGTTGGTTCCTTTCTTCAATATTCTGACAAAGTTGACCATTTCTTCATCATCTTCTAAGATGTCATTGTTGTTGCTATGTTATTTTTCTTTTTTATTTCCCTTTTGATTTGATCTTTTGGATGCTTTGAAAGCTTCTTTTTTTATATCTGGATTTCCTATTAAGTTCTCATTTCATATGCTGTGAAGATTCCATGTATTTTGTCCATGCTTATTGAGTCTAGATCTACTCTTTATTCTAGTGCTAATATCTTCGGATCAAATATCATAGGCATATATCTTAGTACATTTTGAACAATTACATATTCTTTAATTTATTCTCCCAATCCTATGATTTCATTTACTGTTTCATCAACTCATAAGAAGTAAGCTGCAATATTCTCATATTCCTTCATCTTTAGTTGTTCAAACTGACAAAGACCATTCAAAATTGCATTTGTGTCCTTGTAATTATTTTTCCTAAGTTTTAGTGCTCTTTCATTTATCGGTGGAACTGCTGGTTCTTTTTATCCATCTACAACTGATTTCCAAATTTCAAATCCTTGTTCCCATATATGTTTTCATCCTTCTTCTAAAAAATGCATACCTTTTTCCATCAAACTATGGTATTCCATTTTTATACATGTTGTTTCTCTCCATGATCTACCTTTTAGTGGTTAAATTGATTTATGAAGGAACCTACTCTGATACCAATTGTTAGATTACTAAGAGGGGGGGTGAATCAATAATAGAGAAATTTAATCCATTTTCACCAATAAAATGAAAATGCTATATCAATGTATCATTATCATCCAATAATTTCAGAGTAAATAAACAATGAACAAATGAGCACTCATACACATACACAGTGCACCAATGTTTTTACGTGGAAACCCAAAGCGGAATAAAACTATAAAAAAAAAAATTATATGTCTTAAAGAATTACATCATTAGAAGCACCAACTTTGACACAGACCCCCACCTCAACAGGGTTTTCTTGACCTCCCGATCTTTGGATCTTCAAATTCCCAATTTGAAATGGCTCCTTGGTCCTTACTAGAACCTTCGACACTTATAAACCACATGTCCTTTTCTATGCTCCACTTGCGCAAACATGCACTACACGTGAGGCTACACTCCACGTGACCACCGACATGACCACAGACTTAACCCAAAAAGGCACATCCCATTTCGCGACTTCAGGAATTTCATTGCGAGTCACCCTGACTCCTCCTTCACACTCTCGACTTCCGAAATGTTGATATTTCAGAGTGCCCAATCAACATCTCTCTCTCATTTGGATCTAATGAATGCTATCCCTCATAAGTTTGATTCTTGAGAGGTGACTTCGAACCTCTTCCTTCTTCTAGACTTTCCAAGTCTCTATCCCTCCTAATCTTGATTCTTGTTGCAACCTCAAGGATTTTAAGGGATCCTGCATGCACTCCTTGTGGCTCTCATGATAATTTCTGGTTATCCAAACACTCCAACTCTGTCCACTCATTGCGACAAAATTTCTTCAACCACTCCCTTGGGTTGGAGAAGTCTAAGACTTCAACCTGTCCTACACACACCTTGCACGGCTCTTTCCTATACTTGCACTTTTTTTAGTATAAGAACAACTCTATATCTCCTAAGCGTTTTTGAGGTAAAACTCAGAATATTGTCAACGCACTCCTTGCGGACCTTCACTGCACTCCTTGCAGGAATTCTCAAGACGAGGAGAAATTGAAACTTATACTCTCCCTCTCACAGACTTCATACATTCAACATGAAATCATACATATAAATAATTGAAACAAATGCATAACAGAGCATATAAG
The DNA here is from genome assembly GCA_009831015.1 of Picea engelmannii. Lineage (NCBI taxonomy): Eukaryota > Viridiplantae > Streptophyta > Pinopsida > Pinales > Pinaceae > Picea > Picea engelmannii. The sequence continues at coordinate 897,911 of ML777071.1, read as the reverse complement.
AAAACTGTAAACATACCATTCAATAGATGCAAAGAATAACCATAACACACCATGAAATTGGATCAAAGAATTCTTATATTAATTCAAGTGCTTTTGTACATGGTTTCTATAGAAACAACTATCTACTCAATCAACTTCTACAATCTTTGTTCTTCTCTACTCTCCTATGCTCTCTTTCTCTCTTTCTCTCTTGATTTACAGCTTAATTACAATGAGAATCATCATACAATACAATACATATGAGGGAGATTTCTTGAGTTTTCCCTCCTATAACTCTAAGCTATCTTATCGAAATTAAAGACTACAACTACTTTACATTTATTACATTAAATGCCTCCAACCGACAGATGAGAGAAAACACTTAAGATCTATGTTACAATCCACAAACATTTAAGAACAATTACATCCTTCTAGCTATTACATTAATGTTTCATCTTTTAATTTTCAAAGCGTTTTCAAAATGCGCGCTGGTGCATATCCAATTGTCCTCCACTTGCGTGTGCTTGTGATGATCTTGCATCATACTCCTCTAGATGAAAACGTCATGGAATTTTGTCCATGATCTCTTCCATCATCTGTCCATGTTTCTGGATATCTTCTTCACTTTCCCAACTAGCATCCTCAATCGGGTGTCCCTTCCACTTTACCAAATATTCAAAATATGTCTTCCTCCAGGTTTTCTTACCAACTCTCTGATCAATGATCTTTTCCATCTACGACTTTTGAGCTACAAGCATATGTTTGACCCACTAATATTTTTTTTTATTCTCTTCTCCTCTCGCTTCATCTTCTCTGTAAGGGTACATATATTCTATGTTGAATATGGGTGATATGCCCACATCATCTGGCAATTTTTTCTCATAATCATTTTCCATAAATTTCTGTAAGATCTTACAGGGTCCTATCTTTTTCATTTTCATCTTATTATACATTCCTCTTGGGAACCTTTCTTTTCTTAGATGTTCCAAAACTAAATCTCTCACTTTGAATTGAATCTCTCTCCTGTGATGATATACTATGCGCTTGTATTCCTGGTTGGAACTCTACAACTTCTCTTTGATCTTACTATGGAGCTCATGCATCTCTGCTACAAAATCTTCCACTCCAACACTCCTAAACTCATTCTTCTCCAAGTCTCTCAACTTGGATACTCCTCTTGGTTGTATCCCATACATTATCTGGAATGGGCTTTGTCTTGTGCTCCAATTAGGTGAGTCGTTATATGAAAATTCCACTTGCGGCAGAATCTGATCCCACTGACTATGATGTTCAGCTACTAAACTCCTCAATAAATATCCCAAACTCCATTTACTACCTCAATTTTTCCATTCGTCTGAGTGTGATACGATGATCTAAAAGATAAATTAGTCCCCGAATTCTTCCATAGTGTCCTCCAGAAATGACCAACAAATTTGGTATCTATGTCCGGAACAATAATCTTGGGTAAACCATGAAGTCGAACAACTTCTTTGAAAAACAGATTTGCAATGTGTGTTGCATCACTGGTTTTATGACATGGAATGAAATGTGCCATTTTTGAGGATATTTCAACTACCACAAATATGGAATCAAAACCCCTCTGTGTCCTCGATAGTCCCAACACAAAATCCATTCTTACCACATCCCATAACCTCTCTGGTATTGGCAATGATTGATACAACCTTGTATTCTGTATTTTCCCCTTTGTGTGCTATCATATTATACATCTGTTGACAAATTTCTTGAAATCCATCCTCATCCCTGGCCAATAATACAAACTATTCAGTTGCACAAATGTTTTATCATGGTCGAAATGTCCAGCCAATCCCCCACTATGTTTTTCCTTCAAAAGGTTTTATGTCATAGAACTCTTCAGGATACACAACTGATTTCCTTTGAATAGAAATACATATTGAATTAAGTATTCAATCCATTGGATTTTGTCTCTTAGAATAGGATTCTCACATGCTTCATAAGAATCCTTGAAATCTGAATCATTTCTGTATATTTCCTTAAGGCTATCAAAACTTAAGGTCTTCACTCTAAACTCCTGCGGAATCAAACATTTCCTTCTCAATGCATCAACAACCTTGTTAGCATTTCTGGAAATGTTCTTTATAACAAAAGTAAAGTTATGCATAAATTCAACCCATTTTGCATGTTTCTGGTTTAGTTTCTCATGTTTGGTTATAAATTGTAAGGCCTGGTTGTCGCTATACAAAACAAATTTTTTTGGAACTATGTAATGCCTCCATTTCTTTAATTCTTGTATGACTGCATAAAACTCTTTATAATAAGTGGAGTAATTCCTTTTGGCATCATTCAAATTCTTACTGAAGTATGAAACTGGTCTATTGTCTTGACTTAAGACTACTCCAATCGCAAATCCACTTGCACCACATCTCACTTGAAATGTATTACTAAAATCTGGTAGAACTAGAACTGGTTGTCCATTTATCTTCTCCTTTAACAAGTTGAAACTTTTCTCTGCTTCCTCTTTCCAATGAAAAGATTTATGTCTCTTCTTGACTGTGTCCATCATTGGTGCATAAATCCCACTAAAATTTCTGATGAACTTCCTATAAAAATTGCCTAATCCATGGAAGCTTTTGACTTCAAAGATATTCATTGGCGATGACCACTCTTTGATTTATTTTACCTTTTCAAGATCCATCTTCAACTCATTTGAAGAGATCACAAAACCCAAATAAATTATTTATGTCTTCATGTAAGACAAATTCTTCATATTTATCAACAACTTCTCTCGCTGCAACCTCCTCATCACTAAAGTTAAATGTCTAAAATGTTCTTCCTCAGTCCTACCGAAGATCAATATATCATCAAGATATACAATTACAAACTTCCCAATGAAATATTTCAAAACGTCATTCATTAATCTCATAAAAGTACTTGGGGCATTCATCAAGAAAAACAGCATGACAAGCCATTCATACAATCCTTCATTCGTCTTGAATGTTGTCTTCCATTCGTCACCTTCCCTCATCCTAATATGATGATATCCCCTTTTAAAATAAATTAAAAAAAATAAAAATTGCTCCACTTAAGAAATCCATCAACTAATCCATCTTGGGTAAAGGAAATCTATACTTGATGCTGATTTTGTTTATATCCCTCGAGTCTGCACACATCCTCCATCCACCATATTTCTTCGGATTTAAAATTATTGGCACAATGCATGGACTCAAGATTTCTCTAATCAACCCTTTGTCCATCAAATCCTGGACTTTCTTATTGATCTCTTCATTCTCTTGCGACATTAGTATGTATGTTTCTTTATTTGGTAGACTCGCCCCTGGTATAAGTTCAATGTGATGTCTTATACCTCTAATGGGAAACAACGAACAAGGTAAATCATCCACCACTATATCAAGGAAAATTTCTAGCAGTTCCTGAATTTCCTCAAGTAGATCACTTATTGAGGTATTGGTCAAGATGACTCTAGGTTTCCTCACCACAACAAACTGCATTTCTTCATATTTCTTGACTTCATGTAGAAGTTCCTTCCCACTCATGAGAAGTATAGTATTTCTTGTTTCTTCTTACACCTTCTTGTCTTCAATTGAAAGCAATGTATGTGTCCTACCATTCTTCTCCAAGGTGTATGTGTTATTTCTTCGGTCATGAATAACATTTCTATCGACATATTTCCATCGTATTACCAACAAAAGATGACAAACGTCCATGGGAATAACATCACATAAGATATCATCTTTGTATCTTCCTATCTTAAATTCAACTAAACATTGTTTAGTGACTGTTACTTGATGTCCTTTTTGCAACCATGAAATCTTGTATGGGCTCAGATGTAAAAATGTCTCCAATTCCATCTTCTCCACCATCTCTGTGGATACTAGATTATCCATGCTTCCACTGTCAACTATCACCTTGCATACCCTATCTTTGGTCTTGCAAGCAGTCCTAAACAAACTGTTCCTCTAGATTGGATTCTCCATCTCTTTCTCTGGCTTCAAGAGAATTTTCCTCACCATTAAGGATATTCCACCTTCTGCATCTTCTGCTTCAACATTTTTCCTTTTATCTTCTGAAATGTGAGCTTCTCCTCCTCCATATATTTTTCTATCCGGACATTCAAAATATTTGTGTCCAATCTTTCCACAAACAAAACACTTTATTTGACTTCATCTGCCTCTTCCTCTTCCTCTTGCTCAAGGAAAAGTGTTCCTATTGGCATATTGTCCTCCTTGTGATCTTCCTCCCCTTTTTGGGTGGTTATGAGGTTTATTTTCTTCATCCTTGGGATTATGTACTCTTTCCTAGGCAACTTCTTTGCCTCTGCTTTGATTTCTACCTCTACCCCTTTGACCTTTCTTTTGGGCGAATTTCACTTTTTCCTTGGAAGCGATCTGATAAGAATCTTCTACATTCCTGATCATCACCATGCTCATCTTATCCTGAATCTCATATCTCAAGCCATTCATGTATCTGGAAACTTTTTCATCATCACTCTCATGATGACCATCTCCGATGTTAAGTCTGTAAAACTTTTCAGTGTATTCCTTCACTGTCATCCCTTTTTGTCTCAAATTTTTCATTCTTCGGAATAGATTGATTTGATAATCTCTGGGTATGAATTTGGATTTCATCTTGGTGGCCATCCTATCCCAGCTTTTGATTCTTTGTTTTCCTTTACAATGCCTGTCAACCTGCAGTTCATCCCACCACAGTGTTGCATGCCCTTTCAGTCTAGTGACAACATGCTTTACTTTCTTATCTTCTTCAATATCCTCATAGTCGAAGTATTTATCCAGAGCTCTAAACCAATATAGATACCCCTCAACGTCTAAGTTACCTTCATACATCAGGATTTCCATTTTTTCTCTGGCACCTATTCTTGCAACATCTTTGAATAGACATTCCTTTGCAGCATCTTCGACTACAACTTCTTCTTCATCTCCATCTTCGTTCTCACTTTCAACCTCATTAATATCTCCAGTATTAGGTTTTCACCTCTGTTCTATTTCCATAGCATCCAATTGACCATGAATTTCTCTCATCTCCCTTTCCAAGGTTGGATCGAGTAAAGTTATTTCTGCATGTCTCCTCAGCGATATTGTTTCAATCTGTCCACGCAGAATTCAATCACAACTGTCCCATGTATTCCCTCTGTAGAAAAAAAAGGTTGTTAGCTATGATACCACTTTAATTAGACCCCCACCTCAACAGGGTCTACTTGACCCAGTATTTGGATCTTCAAATTCTCGAGCCGAAATGGCTACTTAGTCCCTACTAGAACCTTCGACACTTATAAACCACAGGTCCTTTTCTATTCTGTTCTCATGCAAAGATTCACTAGATGCGAGCATCCACTCCAAGTGACCACCGGTGTGACCACATACTTAACCCAAAAATGCGCATTGTGTTTTGCGACTTCAAGACTTTCATTGCAAATCACCCCAACTCCTCCGATTACCGAAACCTTGAAATGGGCTAATGGTCCCTAGCTCCTCACTTATTATTCTACCATGTGACCTCTAGTCAAACCCTGGGGTCCACCTCCGAGCACGTCAGGATTTCACGTATCATGATCTCATGATGTAGCTTTACTCCCTCTTCTCGATATCCAAACTCGTGACTTTCTCACCTCGGATCAACGATCTCGATTCCTCCATGATCCGATGATCCAAATTGTGTCAGGATTTCTCATTTCACGACCTCCAATTTATAGCTTCCTTCACACTCTCAACTTCCTAAATGCCGATATTTCAGAGCGCCCAATCAATAGCTCTCGTTCCTTTGGATCTAACAGCTGCTATCTCTCCTGAGCTTCATTCTTGTGAGGTGACTTCGACCCTTTTCCTTCCTTTGTAATTTCCAACTCTCTATCCCTCCTGAGCTTGCTTCTTGCTGCAACCTCAAGGATTCTAAGGGATCATGCAAAAACTCCTTGTGTCTCTCAAGATAATCTATGGTTATCCAAACACTCCAAAGCTACACACTCCTTGCGACATAAGTTCTTCAACCGCTCCCTTGGGTTGGAAAATTCTAAGAATTATACCTGGCCTATACACACCTTGCATGACTTTGTTCTATACTTGCACTTTTGTTCATATAAGAACAACTCTATCTCTCCTAAGCGTTTCTAAGGTAAAACTTAGAATCTTGTCAATGAACTCCTTGCGGACCTTCACTGCACTCCTTGTAGGAATTCTTAGGAAGAGGAGAAATTGAAACTTATACTCTCCCTCTTATAGACTTCATACATTCAACATGAAATCATACACATAAATCATTGAAACAAATGCATAACAGAGAATATAAGAAAATTGTAAACATACCATTCAATAGATGCAAATAGTAACCATAACACACCATGAAATTGGATCAAAGCATTCTTATATTAATTCATGTGCTTATGTACATGGTTTCTATAGAAACAACTATCTACTCAACCAACTTCTACAATCTATGTTCTTCTATGCTCTCCTATGCTCTCTTGCTCTCTTTCTCTCTTTATCTACAACTTAATTACAAAGAGAATCATCATACAATACAATACATACAAGGGATATTTCTTGAGTTTTCCCTCCTACAACTCTAAGCTATCTTATCAAAATTAAAGACTACAACTAATTTACATTTATTACATTAAATGGCTCCAACCGACAGATGAGAGAAAATGATCAATATCTATGTTTCAATGCCCAAAAAATTTAAGAACAATTACATCCTTCCAGCTATTACATTAATGTTTCATCTTTTAATTTTCAAAACATTTTCAAAATGTGCGCTGGTGCATATCCAACTATACTCCACTTGCTCTTTCTTGCAATGCTCCTGCATCAAACTTCCTTTGTTTTCCATCTGTAACTGGAAGGAGGCTCCAACCCCCTAGTTTCTCAGGCTACAACCTGAGGGAATCTCCAACTCCCCAATTCTATGGCTACAACCAGAAGGAGGCCACAAAACCCTATGTTCTCTGGCTACAGCTGGAAGGTGGCTACAACCACCTTTCCTTGCCCCATAAAACCACCCTAACGTAGAAGTAGAATGATGGAACCATTGTCACACCATCACTGTGACATATACCATTGTAACAACCTGTACCAATCAAACTGTAATCAACCTATACCATAAAAAAGTGCATCAATCATGCATCAACCTGCACCAAACAACCTGTAATCAGCCTGTACCATAAACAAGTGCATCAACCATGCACCAACTTGTACCTCAACCTGTACCATCAATGATTTCATCAGCCATTCACCAAATATGTAGAAATCATTCAGCAAATACACATAAAATATGACTCATCAATATGTACCAACATCATCAACTATACACCTCCTGTATGTGCCAACTCGTCAACTACTTGTCTCAACCATGTACCCAACATGTACCTCAACCAAAATCTCTCATCAATTTCATCATCCAAATATGATTTGTAACTCTGTAATAGACCTAGTGTATATGATCACATACCTTCAAACCTTCCTTAACTTTAACAAGAGACTATCATTTTCATCAAACTTTACTTTAGTCTCACATGATTAATTTTGGATTAGTAAAAAACCCTAACTTGGAATAATCATAACTATGTACCTATAATGAATAAACATCTGAAAATGGTACACAATGTTCTTCAGTGTCTTTTATGTGATTCCTCTAGATTTCACTACTTGGAACCTCTGAGAAAAGGAGTTATAGAAAAAATACAATACCTTGTTGAATTCTGGCTTATTCTAGAGAGAGAACTTGTAGAGCATGTCCCGAACGGAATATTTGTTCTATGGATCTGAAAATCGTACATAGAATACTACAAAATGTACTATAACCAATACATTTTTTCTTACTGAATTTGGATATGTTAGGAAGAAGTTATGATTTATTTACCCGAAATACTTGTTTTAAACTAGTTTCGGGACTAGCCACAAACCCTATTTTCCATGACGTGTAACTCCAAAAATACAACGACCCACAAGATAAAATTTGTATCACAACTACTTGGATATGTTTCCTCAATGGAATTCCAATTTTATGGTCCGAATCATTCTAGAAAAACATTTATTGTGCAAATGGTGAGATGACCTGTAAATAACATACCTTAGAAATCATCATCAAAATAATTTATCCTCCCTTGAATTTCGGCCTTCTTTACTTCACCTTCCCTCTAAAATTTGTCTTAGATATCCTTTGGTTACCTCAATCAGCTGTAGATATTCAATATGCTCAAGTGTGATTAAAATGAGATATCTTTGCCTCTTATTTATACTTTCATGTAGCTTCCTCAAGGGGTTACCTTTGGACCATCTTAACCCACTTTCCTTATTTTAGGGTTAACCAAGTTCTAACCACTTGTCCAATTAGTAATTTATCCATTAAATTTATTTTTTAAATAATTTATTTTCTATCCATTTTGACTTATAGTACACTTTGTTGGATTACTGAGAGGGGGGGTGAATCCGTAATAACGTAATTATAATCCTTTTCTTCAAATGTTATATCAATGTAGAATTATTATCCAATAATGAGCAGTAATAAATAAACAATCACACACATACACAGTACACCCGTGTTTTACGTGGAAACCCAAATCGAGAGAAAACCACAGAATGTTTTTTTTTATATGTCTTGAAGAATTACATTCATTGGAAGCACCAACTTTCTTTGTTTTCTAGATGCAACTGGAAGGAGGCTCCAACCCCCTAGTTTCTCAGGCTATAACCTGAGGGAAGCTCCAACTCCCCAAATCTCTAGCTACAACCAGAAGGAGGTTACAACCCCCAATGTTCTCCGGCTACAACTGGAAGGTGGCTACAACCACTTGTCCTTGCCCCATCCTGCCACCCTGAAGTAGAGGTAGAATGATGGAACCACTGTCACACTATCACTGTGAGATATACCATTGTAAACCTGTACCAATAAATCTGAACCATGTATCAACCATGCATCAACCTGTAATCAACCTGTACCATAAACAAGTGCATCAACCATGCACCAACCTGTAATAAACCTGTACCATAAACAAGTGCATCCAACCATGTACCAAGTATGTTCCAATCATGTGTCAACTACTCATCAACTATGAATCATCAATATGTACCAACATCATCAACTATACACTTCATGTATGTGTCAATTCATGAACTACTTGTCTCAACCATGTACTCAACAGGTGCCACAACCAAAATACTTCATCAATTTCATCATCCAAATCTGATTTGTATCTCTGTAATAGACCTGGTGTATATGATCACATTCCTACAAACCTTCCTTAACTTTAAAAACAAGAGACAATCATTTTCATCAAACTTTTCTTTAGTCTCACATGCCTCGTTTTGGATTAGTCAACAACCCTAACTTGAATTAATCATAACTTTGAACCTGTAATGTATAAAGATCTGAAACTTATACACAATGTTCTTCAGTGTGTTTTATGCAATCAATCCAAGTGTCACTACTTGGAACTTCTCATAAAAGGAGTTATAGGAAAAATGACATACCTTGCTGAATTCTAGATTATTCTAGAGAGCGACATTGTAGAGCGTGCCCCGCACAAAATATTTTATACAATGATTTAAAAATATTACACATCATACTACATACTTTACCCTAACTAACACATTTTTTCCCACAGAATTTGGATCTGTTATGAATACGTTATGACATTTTTACCCGAAACACCTAATTTTGACTAGTTTTAGGACTAGCCACAAACCCTATTTTCCATAGAGTGTAACTCCCAAAATACAACGACCCACAAGCTGAATTTTTAACCACATATAATTGGATATGTTTTTTTACTTTCATAGCAATTTCAGGATTGGACTCATTATAGAAAAAATTTATAGCGAAAATGGTGAGATGACCTGAAAATAACATACCTTAGAAAGCACCATCAAAAGAATTTATCCTTCATTGCATTCCGGCCTTATTTTCTTCACTTTCCTCAGAATAGATATCATTTGTATACCTCAGGCACCTATATATATTCAATATGCTCAAGTGTGATTCAAATGAGAGAGTCTTTCCTCTTATTTATACTCTCCAAGTAGCTTCCTTAAAAACATCTTCTAGGTCACTTGGCCCCACTTTCCTTATTTTATGGTTGGGTCCACTTCTAATTTCTCCATTAAAATTATTATTGAAATAATTTATTTTGTATTCAC